>JAQIWQ010000269.1:0-20151 GCA_034695825.1 Folsomia inoculata | reverse complement strand
TCTACGTATGGATCAGAACGGAATACTATGTCTTCATCATAATCAAGCGGACCTCTGTGGTGCCCCACACCCCTCCCTTTTATGCCAGACACCCGATGAACATACCCTGCATATTCTACATCCTGGTCCCCTTTTCCAAGTACATCCAAACACTCGAAAAAGAAGGAATTAGCAAAGCATTTATTTCTGTTGAACAAAGAGGACATCAGTTGTGCAGATGATAAAATTAGATTTGTTTAAGAGTCATCTGGCTCACCTGCAGTCATGGTAAACTATGGGTTCCTTGTAACGGTTGTACATGTCTAAACATACATTGTTTAGTTTATCAACAGTTGGAGGGTGATTTTCGCCGCCACAGCCAAGTTCTACGTATGGATCAGAACGGAATACAATGTCTTCATCATAATCAAGCGGACCTCCGTGGTGCCACACACCGAGGTCCCATCCAAGTCTTTCTCTTAGAGCGATATATCTCTCAACCGCGGGAATATCGGGTGTCATGTACGACTGTTTAGACGTCTTGATCGCCGAATGTTGGGATGTCTTGCCCTTGTCTATCGACGGTTGTGATGGCTTGTCCTCGGACTCTTGGGATAAGTCCTGTTGCAATGTAATGTCTGCCTGAAGCAGAATAAAAATTATAGCTAAATGTGTCACACCCATCAGAGGCAATTTGGTTAGTAACGCCCCAGGTCTGGGTGAAGTTGGCATTTTTATGATATTTCAAATTACAAACTGGAAATTTTAAAGGATTTCTTTAAACTGTCTGAACTAGACAGTGACTGACGACTGACTTGGTTTTGGTTTACAATGAATGCAATTTGTTGAAATTGTGCAACATTTAAATTTAATTGTCTTCAATTTATTACTAATTTCTCTTGAATTGGACATGAAATTAATTATACGGGATTTGCAACAATGGCCCTGTTGCAACGAACGAGTTTCTCTTTTGATAAGGTGTCCTTGCCTTGCATATAATGATTGCAAATAACGTGTACAAGAATTTGTAATAACAGAGTTTATCCGAATTATAGTTCAATGTTTAAAACATGTCTATTCGACTTCTGGATGATTATTAGAAATAAAATCTTCATCGTATGTTTAGTCCATGAATGAATAAATGAATGGATTCCTTACATATCCAGAAATTTTTAAAAAAACAATTGAGGTCGTGAATCGCAACGTAACACGTTTAATTATTTGTCATTTTAATTTTTGAAAATTTTTGAAAATTCAAAGAAAACCACAAAAAACTACACAAATTCAAATTAGGATGGTTTTCAGTATTTCATTGGTACTGATCACTACACTGATTCGGAAAGTTTAAATATATGTACGGTTCAATTTACTAGTGGCATAAGTGCCAATTATTACCAATTGGTACTACCTACCCCAATTCTGAATATGTAGGTAGGTATACCTTATGTATTTAAGGGGTGAGGGCCTATGTCTAGATATATGTACATAAAAAGTTGATGCTCAACTTTTGACTGTTTAAACCCTCAAACACTAAGCAAAGTTTATAATAATAAACCGAATCAAACGAGAGTAAGTTGTAAGGATTAAATAAGCGACGTATATTAAAGAAATATGGAATCACAATGATTTGATAAAATTATGTATAGCCCCGAGGGGAATTATAGCCCCGAGGGGAATAAGCGACATACATTTGATATCTTGCATGTCATTATAATAAATTAAACTTGCTCGATTTCAACTTGTCATCAATGTCTGCTGTTGTGCAAAGCTAAGTAATTAGAATAAATGAGAATTTTCTACCAGGGACGCCAGTTTATTTGTCTCCTATGCCGTGGAAAGCCGAAAAGTAAGTATAAAGTCAGAAAAACATTTCAATTATTCAACAAAACTATTCACAGCTGAAGAAGGATATCTTACTCACATATTTTTGATTACATGCTTACATTTAGTCACAGTACTGGTGTGACACGAGGCATTTCATAATAAATCCAATCGTTCACGAAATGAATATTTCAAAGTCAACAACGCATTAAACACCCCGTGTTCCTTCTACATGTTTCGCTTTTGTTCTTTTGGTAACCAGTGCAAATTGTACTGAGAATGGCTTCGAATAGATCGGGTGAATTGTCCGGTATTTATACTCGTCCAATAAAGAAAATGTCCCAAGGGTTCCATAAGAATCCCCATCAACATCATTCACCAAAGTGATCCTAGCTCACCTCTAACCCCATTGGTGATGGTGACTTATATTACCCACATTCACATTCAACATTATCCGTTCATGAAATAACCAGAAACAGGAAAAACCAAACGCTAATTAGTCTTTCGAGATTAAGAGAACAAAATAAAATTACAGTCCAAATTCTTATTTCACATTTTATTAGCGCCATGAATATTAGCGCGAATAAAATACGCAAAATTTTGGTCAAAAATAAAACAAGTGATATTGAAACCGTCCCTCCCTTGTCGGATTTTCAAAGCTCGGACATCTTGGCTAGAACGAAGCGATCCCCTTCAGTCAGGATTCATGACGACTGCGACTACCAGGAACTCGACAATGTAGCGCGTCCAAGACTAAGATTTAATCGTCATTTATTTCCAATTCAACTTGGCGTGGCTCCGCTGTCCAACTTCAAAATTTATTTTAACTTTTGTTACTATACATTAACCAATCCCTTCAGAGTCAGGTGGAATGTCCAAGATCAAACTTTTGAACATCATTCAAATCATTTGCAGAAGGTAATTTACATGTTTCTTACTAAAATACATGAGATATTTAGGATAAAAATCTGTTGCATAAAATTGAAATGGTGACGTGACAACCACAAGTACACACTGCTAAGCCTTGACCTTTTGTAATTTGGTTTGGGGGTAAAAACATACAATCTACTGCATTTGTTAGCAAAGACATTCAAGATAATCATCAAATGTGTAGAAATGGCATCACTCTGTCTATTGCATTGCAGACAATCTTCATTTTACTGAGATAAATTCCTTCTTACTTTGGTAACGAACCTGACCATACCAGCAGGGAGAGAGTTGAATTCATTCTTTTTTCATAATGCGGATAAATTTATTACGGACGGGAGAAGGTCTGTCCGACAACTTTTGAACCTCTTACAAGCTTGAAATAATGAACGATATTATAAAAATCGCAAAAATTTGCACGATGGAGAAACAACCTTTTCCCCATGTCCCTATTATGATCCAAAATTTCCGGACAGACCCGTTTCCATCAATCATGGTCTTGGCTATTTTCTAAAATTCACGAATGCAAAATCCATAAAGCATTCATGACAGCATTGTTTCCCAAAGTTCTAAAATGTGGTGTGGATTGGGAGTTGCAATATGTTCAAAAAGATTCCTGTTCTTCTCAATAGGCATGGATCCCCAGCCCGTAAATATATACATATATGTTCAGAAACCTGGCTGTTTTGACAAAATTTGCTGCACCGTAAAAAGTTTCAAAATCAATTTTAAGGATATCTCGGTCATTTTTGGTTTCAAAATTCTCAGAATTTGATTATCAATCTGATGCAAAGATTGCTTTTCGACGAAAAACTTTCGGTAATGATCTGGAAAATAACGCCAAAATAATTGTTTCTAACATTTAAACTATTCTTGCGGTCCTAATTAATGTTATTCCATTTCAAAATTCTAATAATTCGAATTACCTGAAAAAGATGAAAGTGTGGCCATTTACTTAATGCATTTCTCAGAATTGCATAAAATTGATTAATTTTTTATGCTCTGCTTCACAGATTTTAGTGGGATTATTTCACTGCTTGGCAATAATTCCCAGCGCGTCATATATTCGTGCATCAGCGGCCTCAACTTCCCACGAGCTCTTGGTTCTGTATTACTTTTCAGTTTCTAGAGAAATAATTTGGCTCCCCTACTTGCTCTGCTATATCTGGGCAGTATGGTTCCGGATGGATGCCATAAAAGAAATGATGAAACAAATGATTTGTGAACCCACGGTACGTCTATATGTATTGTCAAATAATCATTTTTTACTTGAATCATTTGATTTTGCGACTTAATCAAACAGGTCACCGTCGTATCTCGAAGGGGTAGGTGGTGGCGTAGTAGAATGCAGTGGAAAGTCGTAATCCCATATCTCATTTGCTTCTGCGGCACCAGCATAGTATTCTTCCACACATTATATTGCTCCCAAGTTTTGACCATATTTAACAATCAGACAATGTGGACATCAATGGTTTTGAGCTATTCCAAGAATGTCAAGTCATGGCTATTTCTGGGCAGTTTTTCTACAGCAGAAATAAATGCCACACTTCCAAACACCAGTGGGAATCATGATGAAGTCATGAGATTGGAAGCAACTGGGACCGACCTATTTTTATATGGGCTTCAACTCATTTCAATACATTTTAGAGTATCCGTGGACTGTTTTCTAATGATGGGCTTTCTTATTTCTAGTTTGACATTGTTACAAGAAACGAAAAAATTCACAGAAAAGTTAAACAAAGAAATTGTGTCACAAATCCACCTCGATGCGATTTTGGATGAATATTACAGTTTGAAAACATTTAGTAAATCCATCAATGAATTTCTAGCCACAACAATGTTTGTCCTTGTCATCCAATGGCTGACCATGTATACTGGACTTGATGGACTCCGTTCTCAAATATATGCCGCCAAAATCATGATCCTATATTTCGTGACACACGGTGTAGCGAGTCTTTTAATTTCAGCCAGGATTTGTCAAGAGGTTCTGGATATTTGAATAAGATTACTCATGAATACATTTGTCTTGAGGATTGAAAAATAATGTTTTTTTTTACAGATGGGGCAATTTCACGAGTGGTTACTGAAAAGGGGAACGGCAGAGCTATTCAGGACCGGACGACAAATGAATGTTCTTCTGGCAGAACTTTCAAAACATTCGGTTGGAATCAGTGTCAGTGGAATGTTTGTGATTGACTACAAATTTCTAGGGAATGTGAGGACACAATTTCAAAATATTTATTTCCTTTGTAATCTATTTTTTATCCCAGATAACTCTCACTTTCATTACCCTTTTCGTGGTTGTGCTGCAATCGACAAAGGCATAATATTTTGGAATGGATGTCGAGTTACACGACATTTCTTTTAAAATGTAATACCGACGACAATGAGCAAATCAAGTATTGGACTGCTGAGTGGTATGCACATCTCATTCATTGCGAAGGTATATATATGCTTATCAGTAATAATGGTACATGTATTTGTGTAAAGCAAACGTAGTGGTCAAAAATTTGCTTTACAAGGGGAGACTTTCAAATTGATAATTTCCATTAGCGACTATAAATTAAGTACTGGAGGATTTCGTAACTATGAAAATTTTTAATTTTAATTTTAATTTTACAAGGTGTAAAGCCAATATTTGACCACACTGTAGGTAAATACAGGACGAATATACAATACGTGAAGCTTCCCTCATCCGGTGCAGATTTGAGATTTTTTTTAATTGTTCAAAAAATGAAATTCGAGGATTAGGACTTTGTCTGTTTGCGCGAAGTTTGATTTTGCTGATAGCAGAGAAAAGTGCTGCAGTTAATGATTGATCAACCCTGCCGTCGTCCTCATTCTCAAACTCCATATTTTCCAGCAAAAAAATATTTCAGAAATCACAAACGATTATGGAAGCTTCAGGGAAGGTCGTTGTATATTCGCCCTCGTATAGATACATACATGCATAGCGAATAATAAATACAGTAACCATGTAACGTAACTATTATTTAAGCATCTTTAAAAAATATTTAAATATGTTTTAATCAAGTTTAATATATTTACAACTTAATATTAGACCACTATAGACTTGTGCAATGTAAAATCATAATTTAGATTCCACATACATGGGTTAGGTTCTATTACCTTGAATTTTTTTTTGAAAATAGAAATTGATACATGAATTAGTACACTTGATGTCAGCCGTTGATTCTTTGAAATGTTGTAATATTCCTTAAATTATTTCTTGAAATTGTAACTGTATGGTGTCACGGCTGCAAACTTACTGATATTTACGCTTGAATACATGTAAATTGTATTTAACAGTTGTCCATCCATATGCGAACCAGTCACACTTGTAAATTCTGTGAAGACTCATTTCCAAACAAGGGTGAGCTTAATGAACACGTAAAATCTCATGGGGATAAACCTTATTTGTGTACTAAAAATGCGGAGAAAAGTTTGAAAAACTTAACGCACTGAAATACCATCTTCAAGTGGTTTGCATCCCGGACAAGGATGAGATAGAGAGAATTAAAAATTTAAGATTGGAACGTCGAAAGAAGTGGTTTGCAAAAAAGAATCTGCGACAACACAAGTGCAAATTTTGTAGAAAGGCTTATTTTTTTCGAGGAAAGACTTATTAAACATGTATCAAAGTGTCATCAATCAGGATATGAACAATGAATATGTATGTATGGGGTTGTTTATTGAGAATAAAAGACTGACCGTCATATGATTGGATTAATGAGTGCGAGGTGTTTTCTAGAATGATTTCTATATTTCGAAAATATCTTCAGTTCGAAAGGTTTAGTATCGTATCAACTTGGAGAATACATATATTAGTTGGTAAAATATGTAGTGGCATGCTCCATTAAGAGTGCAGAACTCAAAGCACTTGCACCTGCCAACATATGCATAATAAAATCTTAACTGATGCGAAATGTAGAATAATTCCAACACTCAATATTTTAGATTATGGAATGGATAATATTATGATTAAGGTTATAAGAGAACTGGGCTTCCCCAACATTTTGCCACATAATTTGCGAATTACACCTAGTTTTATGCACCTGTATAATTACTCTTAATTACACATTATTACACAATTTGCAAGGAAAATAAATGCTGAAGGAATTTCCCCATGCGCTCTAAACACCTAGTTACACCTGGGTAATTACACATTATTACACAGTTTGGCAAATAAATGCTGTAGGAATTTCCCCCATGCGCTTTGATTGTATAGATGATGATTCACAACCTGCTAAAATCTCACCCTCTTCTTTATCCTCACCTTAGATTGAACTATTATAACGTAATCATGATAGCATCAGTTTGTTGGCAAACCTGTTTTCTTAACGTGCAGTAGTCAAGCACGCATTCATTTGCAGTGCACCACTGGAAGAATCTGTTATAGCTTAATTTCTTCCAGTAATAATATTTATCCATTTAATATCTGCATTTCATTCTTTCCTATTGTATAAGGAGAAGAACTTTCTTGATTTAATTATATTTCAAGAAATGAAAGAATATAAGCACGAAAAACTGGAAATTCTGCCTAAACTCAAGATTGTTATAATTGGTGGAGGGTAAGGAAGGCGTAGGTGCAAACAATATTTGTCATTACTTACGTATGTCTCTGTATATTAAAAGGTTTTCCGGGATTTGTGCCGCAATCAAACTCCAGCAGCAGTTGGGTATTCATGACTATGTCATAGTTGACGAAAATGTGGATTTCGGGGGAGTTTGGCTAGTAAATACATATCCCGGCTGCGCTGTTGATGCGCCAGGATTTTTCTACAGTTATTCATTCCAACTAAATCCAAGTCGGTTGTCATAAATTATACAGCACCATTTCGGCAAATTCACATGTTTCATGTCTGTCTAATGATGTTGTTTAGATTGGTCTTGCCCGTACCCTTCGCAACCGGAGGTACTTGAATACGTCCAGTCTGTTTGTAGAAACCACGATTTGTACGTGAAGGCTAAATTTAATCACCGAATTAAAAATGCGGCCTGGGATGATGGAAAAGGCAAGTGGTTGTGTACCATTATCAAGAATAACCTCGTCGGGGAGGAAGAATTTGCCGAATTTGATATAGTGTAAGAATCCATGATGATAATCATTACCATTATTGACTCAACATGATTAAAGCTTCCATTTACTTTTTTATCTAGCATTGCATGTGTTGGCCAACTAAGGTATGATTAATGTAGGGTATTTCCAAGCAGTCTATTGAAATAATGTTTACTATTCCGGTACTTAAAAGAGTTCCCCATATTCCTGAGGAATTTAATACCTTTCAAGGTCCAAAAATTCATTCAGCGAGATGGGATAAAGATGTCACGTTGGAAAACAAGAAAATTGCAATAGTTGGGGCAGGTGCTAGTGCTATCCAGATTATTCCCAAAATGGCTAATGTTGCTGAAAGCTTGGTAGTTTATCAACGGTGAGTTTGACAATTGACATCCATTATGGTAATGCTAAAAGCGCAAGTGTTTTTATTCAATAGAAGTGCGCCGTGGGTTTTTCCCCGTGGAAATTTTCATATTCCTTCTTGGCTAAAGTGGATGTTTGCAAAGATGCCTTTCCTTTTAAAATTCATTTACTGTATGCTCTGGTTAGTTAATGACCTTCTCCAATCGTGGTATTTTAAAGATTCGATACTGTCAAAAATGGGTAAGCAATCAAAGCCATACCTAAGTTGTAGGCATCGTAGGGGATACATCATATCACGTTAACCTTATATATTCTATTCCTAGCAAAAAAATGTGGTGGACTATATATAAAACTAGCTCTTTGGAAGTGGGATAACAAAGTGGTACAGGAAATGACTCCAAAATACCCCGTCGGATGTAAACGACCCCTGCTTTCTGATGCATTCTATTCCTCCTTGAAAAAACCCAACGTCAAACTTGTACGGGACAAAATTACAAAAGTCAAATCAAACTCGATTGTAACTGAGGATGTGAATGAAGCACATTTTGATGTACTGCATTGATAATTATTCAGTTTTGACATCCCTATTCTATTTCAAGTAAACTATATACGCAGGTACTAATTTTGGCCACTGGATTTCGGGTTTCGGACTTTTTCGCACCCATGGAAATTACTGGAAAGAATGGCGTCAACATTTTAGACGTATGGAAAAATAAGGGACCATCCACATACTTGGGAACGTGTACCTCAACAATGCCCAACTTGTTTTGCATTATTGGCCCAAATGCGGTAAATTCACGCATAATAAACTGCATGCTTCTCAATATTATTCATACCCAGGCATTAATTTTTGCTTATTCACACGCCATACGCAGTCACCCTTCACGTCCTTAATATTCACTGCAGAATGTCAGGTTGACTTTACTTGCAAGGTTTTAAAGGAGATGATGCATCGTGGGAGTTTTGTTGTTGTTGTGGACGGAGAAGCCGAGAAACAGGATATGAAGGAGATTTCTGCCATATTGGAGCGAACCGTTTGGAGCGTAGATTGTGGGACATTCTATAGAGATGAAGAGGGCAGAATAATTGGACCGAGACCGGTTACTGCGTGGAATTATTGGAGAAAGACAAGGCGACCGAATTTTAATCATTTCCGTTTTAATTGAGTCAATAGATTCTATTTATTCTGGTACTTTTCTTTAACAATTTAATCGAAATATACACACTGGATTTGCAATTGAAACCTGCACGTAATTGAGGGACAAAGTTTTGCATTTTTCTGATGTTTTTTATTAGTAGAAATTTGCAGTAAATGATTATGAACCATTTACATTGGGATTCTAAATAAAACTAATACCTTAGATGGAAAATAGCATTTTCGAATTGAAAGTTGGGCCACGGTTGGGGATATTAGTTTAAGATTAAAGATTAGATGTTTGCGTAAGGTTGAGATTATCTGAAGGATATCTCTTCTATCATAAGATTTTACAAATATCCTCCTCATTCAGACTAATAAATTGATGAAAGGCTGCTCATGCTCTTATTTCTTTAAGACATGTGTAAGAAGAAGGTAACAATTAACTTTATTGCAACACAACTGGAAAATCTGACCTTCTGTACTGGTACTTTCATGCAACATGGATTTGTACAGATTCTTGTACTGACCTGTACTGATACAAGATTATTGTACTGATATCGTACTTTACATTACATTCAGCAGTACTATTCGTTCATGGATTCACATTACGAAGTCATCGAAAAAGACACTGGATGTTGATGCGGAGTATGAATTCTGTGAGCAGGGCGGAATTTGTGTGGAAAGATTTAACGAGTTTATAATGAAATTCAATCATGTATAACTAATTTACAGAGAATGAAAAGGTTCATTGATACGAAACACCACTGTCATATTATTTTAGTTATTAAACATTTTATTTAAATAAGTAATGAAGTATGTACATATTTATGAAATGTATATAATTACGTACATTATGCCAAGAGTTACATAACTCCATATGACTAATTGCAAGGCTTTCTGGGTATTTAATAAATGCATTCAATCAATGAACTAAACATAAGATGCAAATTTTATTTGTAACGGTCATCCAGAAAACTTATTCCTTTCATATCACATTCTACCATTTGTACTGAACAATAATGCAAATCAACTCTGTCGGGAATTGAACGAATTAATGTAAGCCACTCATTGACACAGCCCTGGATGTCATCAGGATTTCTAATTTGAGGTAGAGGGTACTCCTTATTACACTGAGAGGCAGGTGATTTTAACCGTTCCATAACATACTCAACAACCTCGTCACTTTTATATTTGAGTGTTTTAAGTATCGGACTATTGGATAATTTTTTATTGGACCATGGGTCACTTTCTTCAAATCGACCGTTATATTCATCTATTGAGCAACGTACTACTCTATCCGCAAAGTACCTTAACCAGTCTTCTTCGACCTGACTAAATTTAACAACATACCGTGAGAAACTTGCCATTCGTTCTAGCCTAGCTTTGAAACCGATCCCTAAAACATGTCTGGGGATGTCCATATTTTCTACATGGCCTTTCAATTCTGTCAAAGAAATTCGGAAAATATTGCCATAAAGAAGGACTTTGCAAACATTGTCGAGCCTTTCTTTACATGCCAAAGTAATGGCTTTTGGCATTGGACCGCGGGTGTAATTGTCATCATCGTTGTTTAAGATTGGCATACTTTCAAACTTTTCATCTATCCCTAAAAATTCCTCAATTTTTAAATACTCATTTAATAGGAAGCGAACCACCCACAGTTTCTCTAGACATAAATCTGTAATTGTGATCCAAACTTGTTGTAAATGTTGCTGTGAAAATACGTCACTGTGGTTAATATAAATCTGAATTTTTTTAAACAGCATTTTAGCCAAGTAAAATTCTGCGAAGGTTCTATGAACAAACGAAACAGCTGTAAGCTGTAGCGATTGCGTTACTTCAGGCAAACTACTGGGAACGTAGTTTGACGAGGACCGTACGATTATACCTGGCAAAAATAACTGTGAAGACACTTTCGGTCAAGTATATTCATTTCGGCATCATTGGTGTAAGAAAGAATATTCATCAATTCAGTTTGTTCCAGAACATGGAAAGCTATTGCTTCAAACTGCTTTTCAAAACTGATTTTAGTGTGATTTTTAATCCAATCTCTGTCGTTGAGAGATTTAGATAATTTTTCGTCGAAATATATGTCAAACTTGCGATTTATAAATTGTTCATAAAGCCCTAATAAAGTGTATCCCGAGAGTTCTAAACGGTTATCGATAACATTTTGCAAGTAAACTTCACTAAGCATTCGTAATTGTAAAGGGACGCCTAGAAATCGCATGCAATCTGATGAACTGTGTCTTAAATGTTCTATGGCCGTATCAATAATTTTTGTAGCAAATTCATTTATTGCGTCCACCTTATCTTGATGTATGATCCTAACAATCCCTCTCCAAAACTGAATTAAGAATTTGGATTTAAATTTTAATTCAACAAATTCTAATGCAATAATGTCCAGTGCAGATTCTAAACGTTGGCAGTCGTTGTTACTAAAGCGGGAGGATATAATTAAATTTAACCCTGAAGCCTTAATATTCTTCAAAATATCGATAAAATCATCCTTGAGATTGTCCAACATTTCATCAAATCCATCAAAGAATATGAAAATATTTTCTGGATTGTGTTCGAACCAATATCTAAATGTTATAGTGGTGCATGGATCCATGTCAAGTGCTCTGGAAATAAAATTCTCTGCACTTTCTACTCTTAACCCTTTAACTTCGAAATGGAAATCCCGAATTAATTTCAGATCCAACCTAATAACCCACTGATTTGTACGTTGGTTATATAATTTATCCGACATTCGTGTTATGGTGGTAGTTTTACCCATTCCTGGCTCGTCAGCTATTAGAATTACTTTATCAGATTTTCCAAACTCTTCTAACACGACGTTCTCATCTTTAATTTTAGAACGTATTAAAGCTGTGCTTGGCAATGATTTAGGTAAATGCTTTACTTTAGCGATTTCTCGCATAAGATCGGTAGTTACGTTTAATGAATCATTGTTTACTTCAGGGTCGAACATATTATAATACAGTAACAATATGTCGTTTTCCCGATATGTACGTTTTTTTTCTGGCTTCCTTCGTAAATATAGAAAATAGTTTCCAAGATCTGCTGCGAAAGAATCTGATATTTTTGTAATTGATTTTAAATGTCGGTGTTTGTACCAAGAGGGGTCAAAATAGAATTGGATAAAAAGCTCAGTTTCATTCAAGCAGTCGATAAAATATACGAATTTTTTACTATTCTTTTTCGTATGGTACAAAAAATTTTCAAATCTCAGCTCGAGACCTTCAAAAGTTTCAAATACAAATGACCCTTCATTACCTTTCCCGATGCATTCATTTCGGATCTTTTGAACATGAATTTGGAGTGCATACATTACAAAGAGAGAAGAATTTTTAGACTGATCCAATTTTTGAATTTTCTCCAAAAATGTGTGTAAATCAAGTGGAACATGTATTTCAATGTATGCTTCCTTTAGGTCTAGGAATGCTTGTGGTGCTTTGTGAATTACTACTTCGTTAGATGGCTCCAACATTCTCATTAATGAGTCTAAATTATCTTGAAAATGATTATTAAAACCATCGATATTTGAATATTGGAACAAGTCTGCCAACTTGGCATCTCGGCCGTTAAACAAAATTTCTTTTGTTTGCAATGTTTTCGTCCAAAAGTCACTTCAGACGTTCAATTTTAAATTAAATAGCGATCTCTCATCTGTTTTACTCAACATGACAGTTTTACAACCTTGGCTTAGTTGGCTTCGTAAGTTTCGAAGAAATGTAGTAACCTCTCCTGACACGTTTTCAGAATTGAGACAATCAATAACCAACAGTTTTGTATTCTTTTTCACGGTTGGCATGGTCGTATTAGTACCTAACCTCTTTGCGATTTCGATTAACCATTTTGCTTTGAAAAATATTATTTGCAAGTCCTTTTTCTTTTCCGTAAAATTTGAAATTGCTGTCTCACTTGATGAAATAACCTGTTTTCGTATGCAATGGTTACTATCATTGGAATTGAAATTTAACCGCATTTCAACGGACGGAGATGTTGGTTCAATTAATTGGAACGATGCAGCTAGTTCATCGCAGGGTTGAAAATCGAGGCCAATAAACTTGTTTTGAACCTCGCTTATGTAACTGTGCGTTTTCAAAAGAAGTTCCACATCATACATTCCGTCTAGTTTGGAATTATATACCTTTAGTATATCAAATGTATCTAAATCCAACATATTAATTTTCCGTATAATCCAGAGTTCATTGACCTTAATTTCATCAGCTGCAATATTTACAGACTCAATGCTTGGCAAAATTGATTTCCAAGTTTTGTCAAGTTTATTTAATATTTTGTCTGTTTTACTGAACATGTTCCACTGTGCATACCTTTCAATTTCTATGAAACTTCTACTTGCAGTTTCATTAAACATATGAAGTCCAATAACTTTCTCGTCATATGTGCCTCCAGTAATGATATCTGTTTTGTTTTCATAAAAGTCTAAAAGCTGCTTCTGATGCCATAATATTTTGTAGTCAATAGAATATCCAATGGCACATCCAATCAATGACCGGTCTTCCTGTTCCCAATTCTCAAAAATTTTTAAAGGCCAGTTTCCAATCCTTTTAATCTCTAAATTTTGATGCAAACCTCTAATGAAATTTGAAATATTGTGGACTTGAAGGCAGAATTTAAAAATTGTTTTCCATTCTTTAGTTGGCAAATTTTTGTTAAAATAAGGTTCGTGAAACTGCAGTTGCAATAATTGGCCAAAATTTTGGTTTACGGTGTTAAACATGTTTGGCATTCCAAGTAAAATTGTTATGTCCAACCTTTTTAAGCAATGATTGACATGACTTATGGAGCATTTAGCAAAATCTTTTTTGAAGTGATCAAATATTTTTTGCAGCATTTGCTCTGAACCTGGTCCATCAATAGATAAACAGTGACAATGAGTCAATTCTACCCCATTGCAAATAAATGAATCCCACTGTTCTGAAATGGATAAATATTTTACAGCAAATGTTGTAATTTGTGCTAGCCAACCACCTAATGAATGTCCAGTGATGGACAGCTGGATGGGATTTTTTGTCTTGTGTAAATTGCGCAATGCTTCCATTATAAAAAGTACGAACGTGATTGCAGAGTTCATATGCTGTGTCCATTTGTTTAGCATTATTCCTTGAAAGTCCGCTGTCAAACAGCTAATGTCTGTCGGGATAGTCCCACGATGTGAAATTATTAGCTGGCGTTGTTCCTTGTTGTATAGGGCGACTCCGAAATAACCATTTGAATCGTTGGTGGCTCTCCATAGTTCTGACCAGTGTGGGGCATGTGATTTCTCGACAGCAACAACAATAGCGTCTTCGTCTATAAAATGAACAAAAACGATTTCAGAATATTGGCAGATCAAGGAAAACCCTGAGATTTTGATGCAAAACTATATTATTTATGTAAGCATGATGGGTTCTGTTTTAGGGTTTCGGATCGTGCTGTGCCCTGTGGTTAAAAATTGTACATCTACTTTGGAAAAACCCATGATAACTTGCTGCGTAGTAAAATACCCTGACATCGTTTTAGTATTGAATTAGTTTACATACCTTGCGCGGAGTATATTGATGAGTAGTAATCATTCTCACTAATTACCAATCCTTTGACTGCTGATACCAATGATTTAATGCCATTTGCTAATTTGTTTTTGCTCCATTGCCATCTAACGGATTCTTTGCGATTCATAGACAATTTATACGCAAGCGATGCAGCCCATGCCAGGGTTAGTTTAGTTGGGAAGGAGTCATATTTCTTATCCCCATTTGGCGCATTTAAGGGATATACATTTGCATATGTTTGTTTGCAAAGATAATCTTTAATTGCCAGGTAACGGTCTTGGTTGGTATTGGCTTGCTGTATTATTTTTCCTGGTTTAAAGTCTTGGATGGAGAAAGCTTGAATTGATAGGTTTTTATCTGGGTGAAATGATAACGACGACATAATTGGGAATATCAAAGTTTTCCGATTTTTATAGAACTGAAGATGAATTGCTGAACATGTTAAATGTCCTAGTCCTGGAAAGACAAATTTGCAGTATTTTAATTTTAACTATTTAAAGTCAATTTTACAAGTATTTTTTTACCGTAAATTTCGTTTGATCAAAAGACACCTATCCGCGATATATGGTCAATCATGCGATACTAAAGTCAGTAAAGATACAGTTACAGGTTATAATTAATCGGTTGCAGAGATTGGAATTTGTACACATTAGTAGTCAAAGTAGAGCTGATAACAGATTTGGATTTTATGGTGGAGAGAGGAATAATCCCAAAGATATTCATATATAAAAATTAAAGTTAAGGTTAAATCATGGGTCGATTCCATATAGATAACCTGTCGCTTCTTGTACCATAAATTACTGATATGGAATGTTGGTTCTCGTGGAACAATTTTCATCTGCTACATCTGCTACATCACGGATTGTTTAAAATAATGTCCTCTGTAATAATTCCTGTGCTTTGATACCAATCCAACCAGTTTCACTCTTATGGAATATAAATATTCTGAGCGAATTCTGTAAGCAAATATGGTACATATTTGTAATGTGATCAGAGTGAGCCGATTAGTTTAATCCTTTTATCTTTCAACAAGTTGTTCAGAGGGGTCAGATAAAAGTCATACCAAAATTCCAACTGTATGGAAAATTGTGGTTAATTCCCAAACTTAAATAACAAGAAATTATTAAACTGAGGGTAAAAAAATGTCTTGTTTTAAAAGCTGATCCTGCTACGTGTTAGCTATATCGCTAGGTTAGTTTAGCTTACCTACCACTTACTTCAAGGACTTGTACGATAAACTTTATCGTTCTTGCTAAAGTTGAATTTGTTATGGGATCCACTAATGGAAATGTTTCAAATCCTAATTGATTATATTTTGAGTCAAAAATAATTGGACAAGTCACTTGACGCAAATGAAATTCAGTCCGCAACAATTACTGTCAGACCACCTTTCGAGGCAGTCAAAGCGATAAAAACGTTGCTGAGTATTCAGGTACAATTGATGGCAGACAATTATAATCCGTAAATCCTTATCATTCCCGTTTATCTGTTAAAACTTGATTGTCGGATGCATATTGGAATGTGGTTCCAGATTCTGTCCTTGGTCAGCTCATTCTGACCTTGATGAGAAACATTAGCTGGCCATAAATTCTAACTGAAATGAGTGCTTAAAATTCAAAAAATTTTAAAGTTGAAAGTAAATAAATTAAAAATATCCTCAAATACCGAGAAAATGTCTACCACAAAAATTTTAGTTATACTTTGCAGTCTTTAACAAGAAGCAGCTTATTACTGCCGAGTTTATGTGATGCGTCCATTAGTTTAACATTACTCCCGAGTAGATCCACCCTGAAGAAGGAAACTGTAGCTTCCAGAACCTTGTTTTTATCAAGAAATATGACAATCTGCACTTCAATTTGATTTAAACCGAGCCGATCTGCATAATCTGTACTGTTGTTCTACATATGAACGACCTGCCTGAAATTTATGAGATTTTGTGAAGTTATTTTTTACTGGTTTCAGAACGAGTTGCAAAATTATACACTAGCAGTATCACTATCGGACCGGAAGGACAGATTGACGAGAGGAGGTGGTGTTGCAACTGTTGTAAAATCTGAGTTTAAGGTACGTGAGATGAATGAGAGTGTTATCAACTGGTTGGATAAATCTTGTCTGGAAGTTTTTTCCTTGACCATTCAATTGGGCGACCATGACAAATCATTCATTGGAATGGCAAAAGTAATCTCAAATTGTTAGGATCGTTTTATGTCATTGTTAATGATGTTGTAATATTGCCATGTGATAAGCTAAAGTGCGTTGGTTTTACTCTTGACTCAAATATGACATGTCAGTATCATATCGAAGATATTGCGAAGCGAGCGTACTTTAGAATACATTCAAGATATGCGGTTAAAAATTACTTCTCAAGGGAGTCTCTAGCTATAACTGGGATGTCTGTGAATGTCTACTCTTAAAGAAAGTTATTCTTTCCCTTGCCAGGCTTGTCTTAAGTGTGAATGACTGTCTCGTCTTATATAAAAAACGACTTAAAGTGGTTATATCCACAAGAAATGTGCGCGTTCAGAACCCTTTGTATCATGCATAACATGATATGAATAATGTGTCTTATTTTACTGGCTTTTAGTAGAGTTGACGACACACATAAAATTAATACAAGAAGTTCACTACTTAATTACAGTTCCTCAATTAAGCCGAGGACTGAGTTTGTAAAGCGGTGGTTTAATGTCAGTGCTATCATGTTCTGAAACAATCTTAGTATTGATATGAAGACTGAAAAATGTTATGAAGCATTTAAGACCAATTTGCAAATAATTAATAATAATTAATAATTAATAATTAATAATAAAAGGATAATTTGCAAATAAATCTTGTAATAATAGTCGAGGTATAATTAGTGTACATACACTATCTATCGCTTTGGTGGTGCTTGCTTTGTTCCTGCTTGGTGTTGAGTTGTTTAAATATTTGAATGAGATAAGAAATGATGTTTGCTTTACTGTGTGCTGAATTACAAATGAATTGTTCTTGTCGTTCGTTACAATTGCAATGATGTAATATTCAGTACAATACAGTTTCGGTTTGTGTGCCATATTCTACCCAGTTGAAGCTTGTTGATGATACCTGGAGCATTAAACACCAAACGGTAAAGAGTTAATTTTGACTTTGGACCCACGTTGTAGACATCCGATTTGATTGTTTCTGTTTTTGTCTCCTCTCGAGTCGAAATCATATTGTCTAAAGTATTTTTGATTCTCATGTCAAGTCCTGTTGTAACCCTAATGTTCACGACTTCAAATTTTCCTCCAATGTCGAACCCCGGTGAAATACTGACACTATCCTCTTGAATAGCTTTGATCATATTGGAATAACTGGAAGTGATGGATGTGACAACTTTGACTGTACGTTGGACGTGGCCTTCGTTCTGTGAGTTGTCAATATCCAGCAAAAGTTCCCATCCGTATGTTCCAATGAGATCGACTATGGGTGGAGCGTTCGCATTCCTTAAAAATTTTGATGTAAAAATAAGTACAAATGGCACTTGTGGTGAGCTACATTTTTTATAGATACCTTTTTGGGCAGAAATTATCACCGAATTGTTGAATCGTATGAAACTCGAATGAAGACATCACTCTCAGCGAATTCTATAGTATAAACAAAATCATATAACAGTGTTGTACTTGTTTTTTGCAAGTTTATTACCTACGAATAAGCCAAGGGTTATCGGAAATGTCCATGGACGCTTCATGTTTAATGAAAATGAATAGAATATATCTCTAAACTTGAAAATTGTGCCTTATTTGACTTTTATGAATTAGAGACAATACAATGATGAATTTAGGTACGGAGAAACTGGCAGAGTTGCATGCCTAGTTGTAAGTTTATTTGATGCTGTTGAAATGTTTGCTTGAATGCCTTATCTTTATTGTACCGATTAAGATTAGTGGGATTTTGTAGAGATTATCCAAACATACTCGTATAAACTTATCTCGGCTATGGAGGATTAAAATGATGAGTTTGAGTATGGTTTCAACGTAAACCCACTGCATAACTCGATCGACCATATTTGGACACCTTTCTTCCAATGTATCTTGTAACACGACGGAATGAAAGAACTTGCAGTTTGTCCAGAACGTTGCCAATGAGTGCGTCTAGAACGCAGAACTCACCGGTAGAGTCCTCGCTTTTCTTGACAATATTGGATTTCTCTTCTACTGCGTCAATTTAGTAGAGGTTGAATTCAAGACGTGTAAAACATCAGTCTGTAACAAAGTTGGACATGAGGTAAAGTCATACATGGACCAGAACGCGACAGCCTGTGACGACATTTATCGAGTAAGATCATTAGTTATACATTGAGGAGACAGATAAATTTACATTGTGATTCATTCAATAAATGAACAGAAAATACGATTTGTACGAGAAGGCTAAATTTAATCACCGAATCAAAAATGCGGCCTGGGATGATGGAAAAGGCAAGTGGTTGTGTACCATTATCAATAACCTCGTCGGGGAGGAAGAATTTGCCGAATTTGATATAGTGTAAGAATCTATATGATGATTATGACCATAGGTATGTCATCCGAATTTTGATTATTCTTCCTCATTCGTGTTTATACAAGTATTTCCCTATGTTCATCACCTTGTAACATTTTGTATATTTCCGGAACCTTGCATTCAATGCAAACATTTAGCAATCCCATGTCATAAAGTAACCTTCTTTATACTTCCTTGTGAAGTCATGTAGACGCACTAACGTGCTAAATAAACCATTGCAAATGGGCGTAACCAAGTATCGAAGAATGACGTAGTATAGACGATTTAGAATTTATCGTATGATTCATATCAAATACATAGGTGTTGAACGCGCCCAGGTTTTTCGGGCCGCCCCCATGATAAAAATCAACCACAGGCCACTATGATCACTTTACGCCGCTCGGCCTTCGCTGACAGCGGTACAACGTTGGTCTACATTGGTCAACGTTGGTCTACGTTGGTCAATGTTGTTCCACGTTGGTCAATGTTGTTCCACATTGGTCAATGTTGTTCCACGTTGATCTTCGTTCGTCTGTTGTTCCACGTTGATCTACGTTGGTCAATGTTGTTCCACGTTGATCTACGTTGGTCTATGTTGGTAACGTTGGTCAATGTTGGTCTACGTTGGTCAATGTTGGTCTACGTTGGTATACATTGGTCAAACTGTCACTACAGTCAAAGTACCGTTTACGACGTCATTAGAGGTCACTATGGTCAAAGTACCGCTTTATGAGATCACTGGAGGTCACTGTGGTCAAAGAACCGCTTTTGTAGGTCACTGGCGCCATTGGGGGCACAGTACCGTATTT
>JAQIWQ010000268.1:0-20179 GCA_034695825.1 Folsomia inoculata | reverse complement strand
TGCAAAATTAATCTATATATTTGTCTTGTTACGCATTTGTACTAAATAACTGATTGAATGTGGTGCAGAGATTATACAATTTAATGTATTGCGCATGCATATAATACAAGATATTAGTTATAGTAGCTTATCACTTTATTCTAAAATAATGATTAGTCTATTTAGTAATGCTAAGGAATTTAGTTAAACACTTATGGCAGATGGCAGTTATTTATAATTGTAAGAAACTCATTTTGTTATACTGGCAGATTTCATATGTGCATTTAATCCATGATTATTATGATTATTGAAAATAGTTCCTGTTCCATCTTCCTCGATTTCAAAAGTGTATTTTTATCTGGTGATGATGGTGGTAGAGATGTTTGAAACTTACATTTGTGAACCCAAGGGAGGAGCAGCAGGTTGCTTTACAGATTTTATAATTACAAAAAATTATCCACTGCCTTTCACGTAATTCAGATAAACTTGTAAAACCTAAAAAGCAACAGAATAAATGAAAATTCACAAAATTGTGTTGTTCTTTTTTCATGCTATTCTCATGATTTTCGTCCAGACTAGATATGAAGCTGTACAAAGCTGCAAAAAGTCTCAAACCTACATCCCCTGTCCGGACTGCTGACACCACCAGCGGACCCTATAAGTTCCCCCAATACTTACATCATCTCATAGACCGGACACAACATTTATCCTCCCCATGCGCGAGGAACTTCACGAAGTGATACGGGGAGTAGTACAGGACACGCCTAAAAAACTCTTCGATTTTTAAAAGGATTTGATAGGCCTAGCAGTTCCAATGCTGTCCAAAGAACATCAAGATTGGTTGATAAGTACCGTTACCCTGACCAAGGGAAAACATTTTCACTCTCAACGTCTACCATACTTGTGACCAATATCATTCTTCCGAGCCTGTGAAAGCATCCAAACGTTCTCCCAATCAATGGAACCGCAGTCAACAACATTCTACATACCAGTCAATATCCTGCCGAGGCCGTGATACGCTCGTTGCCTACCACATCTACGGCAATCAATAAGAGCAATCAACAAGTGGCATCTATACCTTCCTCATCCTCCCAGTGAAAATCTCGAAATGTCCACCCAAGCAGCTTTCGGATGGTATTATGGCTTTTAAAGCCTATACTTGTAAATAAAACTAGGTCTGCCTATGCGAAACAATAGAAGTAGAAGTATAGGCTTTAAGCCATAATACGCAAACCGGTATATGATGTTTAAGCACACATCTTTCGCTTTTAAGGATTTATTTTTCATGGCTTAACTACGTGCAGGAAAAAACCCACATTTTTGTACACAATGGCGTCCTTTTGGAATGTAGGATTTGTGGAACGGAATAAAGAGAAAAGACTATAAGGACTGACATTACCACATTAAAATTACCCCCAAACAACCGAAAGAAGTAGCGAAACAGTAAGGAAGCCGCTGCAGAAGCTTAATAAATCACTTAATGTAGTCAGAATCCATGAAATATAATGCTGGGTGATAAAATTTTTGGGTTTTCAATCCTAATGACATGAAATAAACCATGAAACATGAATTATATTTACTGACGAGTTGTCTGTACATTTATTAATTGAAACTAATAATATAATAATCATCATAAGTCAATATTCTAGTTAATTAGTTATGCAAGCCAACGATCTAGCGATGAATGCATATTTTGACCTTAATCTAATTCAAAGACCCACTCGAAATAATTGTATATATATATATATATATAGATTAATTAATAATAAAATTCAACTACTTATTTCTTGCTTTAATATGTAATAATAGCTTAGATTGTTTTGTGAAGCTTACCTCTGCAGTTAGTTAGTATGGCTGATATCATAGATAATAATGTTATTTATTTTATGTATAATAATAATGAATGATGACAATATATCGGAATATCTACACATACATGTACATACAACAAGGAAACTATTATATATCCATACCGACATTAATTATGTAATAATGTGTAGCTGTAATAAACCGTTGGAGACTGAAGTCAGTGGAGTGTAACATTGAGACTTAAGTATTGATCAAGTATCGATGAAAATGCAATACATATATTGCATCAATTAATTAGGAGGCGATACGTGTACATCTTTAAACATGTACGCTCCTTTGTTACTGTGGTCGCTATATATTTTTAAATGATTAATATCTTTGTAAGGTCAAGATTTAAAAGCTATATGTCAAGTAATTATATTGCATTACATTATATATATATATATATTATAACGTCTATTTTTTATGTACAAGGTTTGGTAAACACAACTCAAAATGATGATGTCTTGTATATGTAGAAAGTTTAAATAGTTTTTACAATTACACAACGGTATATCACAAAAATTAAAACTCTTAAATATGGTGTAAGTAAATAGTTGGAATATATAAAGAATTTGAATGAATGCGACAAAAAAGATAAAAAGATGATAATTGTGAAAATTAAAACACACAGCAATACTATCGTTATTCTTTCTCGTAATTTCAATTGTTGATTATATAATAAATTGGTAATTCTTTAAATTCTTTGTTGCGGAACATGTAACGTTAAAGTTGCGTCTGTCTGTCAGATTCTTTTTTCACATCTTATTAATAATGAAGATGAGGTTTTCTAAGTTATCCTTAGCGCATACAATTTGAGAAAGCTAACCACATACCGTATATATTTCTTATTTGACACAATGTGAGAAACCGCAGATAGTTTTAACAATCAGTAACGTAACGTTGCATTACTTAGTTTTTAGAGTATGTAGTATAGTAGTACGTTTGTTTATATATCATGAATGATGGGATTGGTGATTGATAAGGGTGTGGTTTGTCTGTGGTTGTGCTTGGTGGGTTGTAATATGAAAATTTTGTCTAGTATATTTACCCAGATTGCCTTGCAAAGTTGCAAATGTCGAAAAGGAAAAAAAGACTATTAAGTACAATTATTACTATAGTTAGAAACTGCTGTAAAAAAACATTCAATGCTTCATCAATCACGACTAATATTACTAATCGATGTCAAACTAAGGTATTCTCCAAATACGTTTATTAGTAATTACAAATTATCAAGTCTTTCGTAACAAACTGATTGGTGGGATTGGCTAATTAGCGTCGAATTTGTCTTGTAACATTCAACTTTAAACTCGAGCAACAAAAACTAAATAATTTTTTTTCAAGTGCAAATTTGACTACACGGGGAAAGGAATTATTAAACCGGTCCGATCTTGTGGTGCATTGACTTTAGAAAGTTAAGCTCATATGTCGCACCGTTTTACAAGCTGGATAATTTCTATACAATGTCACTCTCAAATTATATTGCATTTGGTACGAAATTCGTCTGCTGAGATGAAACTGGTTGGTAAGAGATATTAAATTGCAGTGATATTAACAAACCAACATGACCACCCACCATTGCATGCAAATTGAAGACATACGCATACATGATTGTTCGGCTTGAAATTTAAGTTAATTAAGTGTTGGAATTTGTACTCTATTTTCATTACACATGATCACTAGTTAGTTAGCCATGGCAAAGAACTGCTATTGCCAATCTGCTATTGCCAATCTGTCAAAATAGAAGAGAGGAAGGGAGAACAAAAATGTTGGAGAAATCTGCGCAATGCGTTATTGCACAACTGTCAAAGATGATTTTCTTGTAGTACACCAAATAGTAATGTTTATAAACATTAGTTTATATGTAGAAGGGATTTTTGCGAATAAGTTATTTGCCTTCCCTACTCACCATCACCACTGAGCACTTGAACCACACCACATTAAACACGACATACGCTAATTGCTTTCAGTTGTATACGGGAAGGTTGTTCAACACAAGGGCTTGTTTCAAGGTAACAGATAATGGTTTAGACAAACAAGAACCAGATGGTCACCGAACTTCACAGCTATCAGACTGTTTCGCAGCAGGAGGAAGGACGCCGTCGCCTGTAGTGCAATTTTCTTGCTTCTTCTTTAATGCATACCCTTCAAAGCATCTGCTCAGCTTGAGGCGAATCGGCATGATTTTGTCAGATTGAAAACTACAGCTTTCAGCTAATTGGGGTTTTATGTCGGGTGTTAATTCTTTGGAAAGTTCAGAGAAGTTGGGTCGGACCAATATTGGTTCAGGTAGCGAAGTCGCTGGAACAGATTCAGAATGAAGAATACACGGAATCGGTTCTGATGAATTTAATCTCTCTTTACTAGCACCGGAGGGTATTTCAATGATGCTCCCAGTACTACCCTCACTGCTCCCGGTGAATCCAGAATCATTTTCACCAACATCTTCCATCTCTTTCTCAGATGTTTCTTCAGTTCCTCGAGATTTTGTATCGCCGTCATTTCCTCCAACGCTTGCCCGACTTTTCCCAAACCGTAGAATAAGTTTGGTTGAGCCATCTGCTATCACTTTCACTTCAGATGGTTTGGAACCATCGTCGGTCTCACTGCTTGCCGCACCTCCCTTCTTTCTGTGTTTTTTGTGTCGTCTTGTACCATGTAACTGAAGTATTTCTTTCCTTTCCTCCACTGCAAAATCTTGCATAACCATCTCACGAAATTTCATACTTTCTCGTTTCAATTCCTCCATTGTAGGTGGAGCTGTGGCATTGAGCTGTGAAATGCCACGTTTCTTGGGAGGTCGGCCCTTGGCTTTCTTGTTGGGAGCTTCCTTATCTGAAGAGTCACTAAGCACATGATTGGAAATTGAAGCGGTAACAGAGGCACCGGTTGCGCCTTTTGATAAATCACCAAATTTGATCTTCAGTTTAGGGGTGGGATGATTAACAGCAGTGACCACAGTACTTATGGTGTTGGTGGGAGTAGCGATAGCAGTGGTAGCTGAGACAGTAGTAATCTTGGCACTATTTACTTTCTTTTCATTTGGGGAGTGGTCAGAGTCTACGAGGGTTGGGGGAATGAAGGTACTACGAATCGGTCGCTTACTAGCTTTTCCACGCTTCTTTCCCATCATCTCTGAAGAAAAGTTGGGTGTTGCAAGGTTCCCGTCAGCTCTGTCACGACGTCTTTCTCTAGGAGTATCACAGGTTATAATACCCAGAGCAGCCATTTCTCGAATACCTCGATTCCTCTTTCGCTTTTCAGCGGCACCCCCTTTCGTGGTGTTGTTTGGCAATCCTGCTAGATTCAAGATAAGGGAGTCTTCGTTAGGCAAACTTTCACGGTAATCATCCTTTGTCGGAATTATAGCCATTGACGCCACCGCTTTGGGTATGGAAATGATCGACCGATGGATCATAGAACTGTGAGACATATCTGCATCATGACTTGGTCCACAGGAGCTTCCATCCATGTTCATGTCTTGATTCCAGTATTGACGAAGTAGCTCTTTTTTCCGCATTCGTCTTAAATTAGATGTGTTGCTGGCAGGAACGTTAACAATTTGCGAAGGACCTGCAGGGTGAAGATGCAGTGAGTTCTGGTAGTGCGGGACACCACCAGAGTCTCCCATGGAATGTGAACCATAGTTGGCGTCAAGGAATGGACCCTTAATTTTGAATTTGAGTTGGTTTCTGGAAAAATCGGTGGAACTTCTCATATCTGATACATCCACTACCGTATCCATGCTTGACTCTCTACTAGCCAGCACCGACTGAACATCAGTAATGTCATTCTGACGACGAATCATGATGGTTGGATCTATTCCTGTCGAATTTTCAGACTGTAAAATGGTGCCTTTGGATGTGGAGTAATTCGGATCTTTATTTGAAGATGTTAGAGCTTCAAGCGTCTCATCTAGGTCATCAATTTCATTCGAACCGCTCGAAAATATGGACGAGATATCTGTTACGCGAGTATCTCTTCTAGTATGATCCGATTTTTCATTTCGATTATCTTCTGAAATTTCTAAGAAGCTGCCACTACTGTAGGTTCTCATATCAACGGGTCCAGGCAATGGAGGCTGAAGTATAGGAACCATGTTTTCGTTGGTAATTACGACTTGCGACTGGTGTACAATCTTAAGAGTTGACAAGGTACGTAGATTATCCGTCTCCTTGTATTTGGGGGAAGATATTTCCAACGATCCCATCCGACTATCAGAAGGACTATAGGAGTGCTCGGATTTGCAAGTTTTACTGTCAATGTGCAAGTCACTTGATTTTCTACGCTCTCTCAACATTCGAAGGTCCATTTTTTCATCAACATTTTCTTCAAACTCATCAAAGTCAATGTCATACACGGTTCCGGCAAGATCTTTTCTTGTTGCAACTAATCCTTTGCCCCTACCCTTCCCACGACCCCTTCCACGGCCTGGTGTGAGAGCCTTTGCCCTTGCTGGTGAAGTACTGGCAGTCGACTTTCGCTCGCTTCTCCCTCTGGGTTTCACACCGTTAGTTTCACAATTAGTGAGAATCTTCTCATTCTTGGCTGGGCCTCGAGGAGTTGTAGCCCGTCTACCACGTCCTCTGGGACTTCTGGGACTTTTACTGGAAGACATTTCCACAGGCTTGCTGTTAAACTCCAGCTCCGTTTCATGGAAGGTGGTTGGAACACACTGGAGAGATTTTCCCTTACTTGTTGGTTCGAATTCATTTGTGTCAATCTGAGCAGGGTCTGATGACGGTTTGAATAATAATGGTTCAATAGTTGGAATTGATGAGGGAATGTCTTTTTGATGGACAATGCTTGTAGAAATATCAGATGGTAATATTGTTTGAGATGTCAACCCCAACATTACATTCAAGAGCTCCTGTGCAGCCAAAGTACTACTGTTAGCATGGTTGTTCACCACGTTTTCAATTATCTGGGCAACTGTTGACTGTGGGGGTGGGGGTGGTGTGATGTTTTTGACATTGTTAGCTGCAAGGATCATAGATGGTGAAGCTATCGATGGTTTCGCCAAGGGAAGCATACCAGATGTAACTGAAGCAATGGAATCCGAGATGGAACTGTCGTCTATATACGGAGTGGAAGTTCTTCTTTGATTTAGTAGGGCTGGGGATGGAATTGTTGACGACGAAATTGTTGTTTCCTTTGCACTCTGCTTCCCATGTAAGAAACGCTGAGCACCGGAGAAATTTTGTCTTGGATAACCTGGAGAAAGACTAGATGATGACGTTGCTGGGTGTTGCTGATTTGGTGGTGGGGGTTCTTGATTACGGAAAAAGGAGGCTCGTGGATTACTGGGGTCGATAGGAACAGCCACGGGATGTACCACATTTTGCATGGACGAAGCACCGGAATGAGGATACATTAAATGGGGGGTAGAGGAAGTGGGTCCTTGGGCATATAACACTGACTGCACACCATGAGGGAGTTTTAATCCTGGAGATGAGATAGTGACAGACAAAGGGCTCATTGTCGGAGACGTCACGGACGTAGATACAGTGCGCACGCCTTCACCACTCTTGTGGGCTTCATTTGAGGATTTTTGAAGCTGTTGTACTCGAGTAACTTCAGACTGATTCTCGTGCGAATGACGAGATGAAAATTGTTGATCTGCGACATGGTTCTCATCTCCAACTCTTGATTTGTACCGATTCTCATAGGAAGTAGTGTCGACATTATTAGTTTCAGAACCATGATGAGGCTTAATAGGAGGATGCTGCGATAGTTTTCCATCTTTCACAGTGGCATGTTCCGTCCTACTTGGAGGCACCCATCGCTCGTCACCCTCTATCAATTTATCCCTTTCTGGGCTAACTGCAGGATGTATACTCGTCCCTTGGTTGGAAACATCACAAGCTTTCTCATCTTCGTGTATTGAGCTAGAAGGGTCCGCTAATGAGCTACCAGGTTTTGACGAAGCATCACTCATTTTATCGTGGGTAGATCGACCACTGGCAGGGGATTTTTGTGGGTCTTCAGACAAGCTCAAATCAGATCCGTCTATTGATGAACGAGGACAGCCTGACTTTCGGGCATGTTGAAGTCGTAATTTTTCCACAAGGTTCAGAGTTGCATGGGGAGAGTCTTCAACGGCTTCTTCACGAGACAAGAATGACTGAGAGAAAAATGGAAGAGAGGAAGCCGCTGGACCACCTTCTTCATCAACTTGAGAGTAGTCTGCAGAAACGCTTCTTGCCAGATCATATAATTCTGAGTCAAAATCAACGAGATCATTGTCGTGACCAGCTCGAGGAGAGAAGAGAGATTTGGCTGAGAGTAAACCTCCAGCTGAAGTTGAAGAAAATAATGGAGGACCGGAATTAGGTCCAACTGGAACTTGGTTAGAGTTTTCATTGGATGGATAATCGAACCGAGCACGTTTAGCATCAGGCTCTGCATCCGATGCTTTTGGATCTTTTTCTTTGTTTTCAGAAGAGGGAGTGAGAGGAGAAAGTATGGAAGTAGTAGATGATGGTATCCCTTGCTTTGGAGTTCTGTTCCTTGTGTTTGTTGTTGGAGATTCGCTTATAGCAGCAACAGGAGCCCGACAAGAGTTTTCCTTCTCATCAGCGAGCTCACTGTCGGAGTCAGAAAGGTTGCTAACTCCCTTTTTCTTGGCCCTTGCAGTAGCTCTTAGATTTCTGGGATCTGAAGCAGCAGCTGGAGTTTGAGATTGAGAATTATTCTTGTCAGATGTTTTGGATTCCTCGTCATTTTCAGAATCGGAAGATAATTCGAGTACACCACCAGTGATGATCTTGGAGGTCTTGGAGGAACTTGTTAGCGCCTTGGGCGCAGCTCTCGCTTGAGATTTTGCATTCGATTTGGATGGGCTTGAGGAGACCTCAAGTTTGGAACTTTTCTCCTTTTCGCCACCCCCTGATGGTTCTCTCTTTCCTCGTTTCCCTTTCGTTTGCGAAGGTTTATTATTCTTATCGGTGACTCTGGAACTGGGTGACGTGGGGCTACGACAGTCACTGGAACTACTGCTGCTGCGGGAACTGATCTTCTGCCGCCTGCTGCGGAGATTATCATCGGAGCGTTCGCCACTCTTTGATGGACGGGATTTCGTCGAGTTCGAGTATGTATTACTGCTAGCTGTAGCTCCCCCTGATAATAAATGTTATACATAAATAATACGATTTGTGATGGAGCTACAGATAATGCTTAATTGAAGTGAGAAACGCTTAGAAAGAAATAAAAAATGCACACGAAACTTACCTGATCGAAGCTTACCGGGTCCACGACTTTTGGGGGCAGGTTTCTTTCCCGCAACAATCTCATGGCGGGGTCCACTATCCACTGTCCGATCGGAAGTTTTAAGCTTCCTACTTGGACCCCTGGACGTGGTAACGGAGATGGTAGTCGGAAACGGTTTATTAATGGGTGTTGTCTTTCTGGGGGCCGCAATGGATTCGGGGGACGCAGACGCAGGTGCCTACAAAAAAGTTAAATGGTTAAACATGAACAAGAACGAAACTCCTTTTACTACCTCAGACGGAGCAGGTGAGGACGATGCTGAGGAGCGGCTAGTGGAAGAGGACTCCGAGCTACATGAGCCGCTTGAACTTGACGAGCTGGATGAGCTGCTTCGTTCCCTGCTTCGACGACACGCTGAGGTTGACAGCGTCCCCCTGTCAAGAAAGGGCCTTGGCCAGTCAGTGTGTCGGTCAGAAGCGGGAACTTCAGCAGTCGTGCTGGTAGTTGGCTCCTTCCGTCCTGATTTGGCTGCGCCCTTGTCTTCTACAAAAAACAAATACCAGATATATCGTCAATTTAATAATGAGCTTTCAAAATCAAAATATCCTTCGCTATTTTGGAAATCCATATACGAATTCACGAACGAATAGTATTTTAAACAAATAAATCTACAAGTTTTCCTTGATTGAAATATGAAGCACGAATCACCTAGTTAGTAGTAGGGAAAAGAAAAAAATGAGCATTCAATGATTAAAACTACGTAACAAGAGGATACATTTCCCTGGTCAATGAAATTGTCTAACCTTTAGAGAGAACTCGCTTTCTTGCTTTTTGTTTAGAGAAGGTGGTATCTCCAGTCTGTTGTGAGGAATCTTCAACAACTCCGTCATGGAACGGAGACTTCCCCCTTGACCTGTTGGATTTCTTCCCACCATAAGTTGTTGCCAGAGGTGCAGGGGAGCCGTCCACAGATGCCTTTGACTGGTTTGTTTTGTCTCCCTTTGTTTTCTTGCGAGTGGAAGCTTCCATTTCGTCCTCAATGATTAGACGAGCAGCAACGATATTGCTGAGCCCACTTCTGATGTGTTCAGCAGCTTTCTTCGCAGCTGAAAACGTTAAACACACATTTTGTTAGAAAACTAAAATGAATTAGAATAAAAATACCAGACAACGAATTGATGGGAGCATATTCTGTAATTGTGAATACCTTGTCTTTGAGGAACAAAATTTGGCACATTCTTAGAATCATTACTGCCGTCAAATTCGTATTGATCGCGTAGCTCATTATAGAGTCCATGAATATCGGCTTCTTCCTTGGCTGGATTTTCGGATTTGACAGATTTGTTATTAGCTTTACGCTTGATTTCTGCTGCTTTGGATTTATCGTTTCTTTTCTTTAATTTGTCTTGAACAGAGGCCGCAGCAATGTCCTTGAACTTTTCCATTGCAGTTTTTTCGAAGGATTCACTTTCTCTGTCATTGAGTGTCACCGGAGACGCAACCGAAAACTCTTGTCCAGTAGCATTGTCATCCTTTCGTGGCTTGACTGTTCGAATACTCTCTGTTGCTTTTTTAGCTGCTTCTCGTTGAGGGATCTGAAGGAAAATGTAAAAATTCAGTGTTTGGTGTTTGTTTATTATGTTATTTAAGAATTTCGGTTAATATATAATTTAGATTTTTCTGTAAAAATGGCTAACTATCAAGAAATTTAGATGAAATTAGAAATTTCAGAGCTATCCTGGATCGCGAGCCTAGAATTCCTGCCCCGATAACACCGGAAATTTAAAATTTGAGTCATTGAGAGGGCGGCACTGGACTACCAATTCCTCTCAAACTTATTCCTGGTAGGAATCGCAGTTTTGGATGGATGCTATCCCGTCACACAAACCGGGCACTCGGGCACTCCCCCACCCCCTCCACGTAAACGACACGAGTTTATTTACTAATGGAAAATTGGTTGTTGTAATCCCTGAATCCCTTCCCTGAATCTTTTTATTCGCTAATTTTAAAGTGATCTGTATTATCACCTAAACTACGTCCTCAATTTTATTTTTTTATACTGCTGTGAATAAACCGCAAATTACAACATTATAAGGGCATTCGAATGGTCTTACTAGTTGTGGGACAATCATCTCAGTGGGCTCCAATCCCTTCTTTTTTCTACCAGGACCTTTCCCTTGCTTCTTGCTTGGAGAGGCGGCCTTCTGGCCGACAGACTTAGCACCCGGTTGCAACTCTTTTTTATTAATTTTTCGGGTGAACTCTTTAACGGCAGCTTTTGTAGCAACAGGAGAACCAGGACGCCGTTTGAGAGATGCACCTGAGTCACTGTCTGAATATATGGGACCCTCAGTTTTCCCAATGTTATTTCCAGAAGCTTTTTGCACAGGAAGTTCTAATTCATCAGAATCAGAAGTTGAAGATTTCTTGCCCACTTTCTGACCACGACCACGTGCATTAGGTGATTTTCCTTTAGTTTGCTTTTTACCCTTCTCTGTAACAAGTTTGGAAGTACTTTCAACCCCATCAGCACTAGAATCCGAGTCAAACAAATAGGACAACGGTTTCCGGCCAGAAGTGCTATGGCTCAATTTTTTCTTGAGAGTACTAACTGTGGTATCACTAACGCTAGCTTCACTTTCACTCAAACTTGAGCATTCACCAATGAGATTCTTTTTTCGTGCACCATTAACAAATTGCTTTTTGAAGGAATTACTGCCACTGTTAATCATATTGCCAGGTCCACCGGACGAGGACTTTTTAGGTTTTATCACACCATTCACAAGTTTATCTTTTCTATCTTCACCGGCTATTAAACTGACTATAGTGTCGTAATCCTTCAATGCATTGTTGTTGGTACTTTCGAATGAATAAATTTGATCGTATATAGATGGTCCGTGATTTGCTGCCAGTATTGCACTTTTTTCGTCGGGATTTAAAGAATCCACACCTTTTTCTCCCATGATAGCAACCTATCAGAAACAAACATATAAACTACATGGTATGCAAACTCGAATGCATATGAAGTACGGTTAAGCTATTAGATTCATTTTTAACCTGTTTCTGAAAAGTCTGTTCTCGCAATTTGAAGTATGTCCTGGACAATTTTTCCCGTCGGCTCACCATGTAGCACAAATTTCGGACCTAGTGTGAAAGTTATTTGATTATCAAACGGTTGTTTCTAGTTATGCAATAACTAGAGCTCAATTACAAATTGTATCAAAACTTACCCGCTCCAAATCTTGGCGTAATTGAACGAACATTTTCATTTGCTCTAAATCTTGCTCTTGTTGCTGAGTTAGAAGCTGGGTTGTTTCAGGTCTTGGTGGTACCAATGGTCGATTGTTTAAAGACTGTAAAGAATCCCCAAACATTATAAACAACGTGAAGAACAATGTGAGCTCGTCAATAATAATAATAATAATAATGGAGACCACGTATGTATGTGAATACAATTCTATTCGCCTGTATAATTTAATTAATAAAAAACAATAAAATGCAACCATTTTCACAAATACCTTTCGTTTCAACTTCCAATAATTATAGACCAGCATAACGATGTCCATATCAACCGCTAAATTTTGTGCCACATCCTTTAACCTGACGTATTTGTAAAACTCGGATTCAATTTGTTGTAGCCTATTAGGACACAACATTGTAAGTATGACTTAATATAAACTTAATTGAACCAAAAAAGCATTGTTACTTTTCAGCGCGTGCTTGATTTCTTTCCTCGGCGGTCATGGCTCTTGCCTTTTTCTTTTCTAAATCCTCTTCTGAGCCTGAATTAGCTGATTTGTCTTTTTTAGTGTTAACACTATGCTTTTGACAATAACTCTGCAAGTCATCAAATATATAAGGCTTCATAATAATAATGCAGTGCAGGGTCTTGGTTTATCGAAGATTGCACTGCAATCTAAATTTTTACCCTCAATTTGATCCCGTCTTCCGCATTTTCATCAACAATTATTGGTTTCATTTCTAGTCCATTCTTGAATGCACAAGTAACATGGTACGCTGTTTTACATGTCTTCACGGAACATTGAATGCAAGCTCCAGCCTTGTCCTTGCATAGAACACAGATTAGAGACCTATTGTGTCAGGAATTAAAAAGAATTAAGTTCAACTCGTTTTCCATGCTAATCAAGTCATGTTAGAACTTACCAGCGGCTTTGCTGTAAAAAGATGATGTATAAAGTAAATATAATTATTAATACGAATTGGACAAAATATTAATAAATAACAAATTCTTACAGGAATTGCAGATATTTTTGTAATTGGTTCCATTTTCTCGACAGAACCTATGCTAACTTCAGGAATCCATATAGCGCAGGCTACATGAGCCCATTTCTGACCAGATCTAGTTGCTTTCATTGCTCCTCCCATGTTTGGGCACAAAACGCAAGCAGGACGCATACTAAGTGCTGTGAAATTAAAGTACAGATATGAAATTTATAGTCAAAGGCGAATGACAGCTACCCTGCTGCACTACTTACTACATGTTCGACAAAGCCATGAACCCGAAGGAATAGTTGTAATTCCGTAACAAGCTTGGTGAACACAGATGTTGCAGGCATCACAGAATACCATCTCGTTGCCTTCTTCCGACTCCGGCTAGTATAATATTTATAATTCAAGAGACCTGCTAAGTTAAATATGCAATTTTTAATTACCGATCGACAAACATCACAGATGACGTTTTCATCATATTCTATTCCAAGTCCTTCTTGGCTTTTGAGTATCGTTTGTACTTGCTCCCAACACTGTAATTCTAATTCCTCAATAACTTGCTCCATAAGGAACTCAGATATTACAGGAAGGGTTTGCATTCCTCGGTCAGAATTTGCACAACTAAGCCAGGATGCATCAATGTCATCCAAATCATAGCTGCAAACTTTCTCTGCTCTGGCTGCCGTTGACACTAACTGATGGTAATCGGGGTTGAAAAAATCATCGTGCGTCACACGAATATATTTCTTCTTCGGCCTGTAAACACAAGATTTACATTATTAGCATTAGCAACACTAGAAAATGTTTTGTTCAAGACTTTTGACTTATTGTACTACTACGGCTAATTTAGTATGCCTGAAGTGAGGTTTGAAGCGCATAGCAAGATTGTGGAGCGCTTTCGCTGTTTTCTTCCAACAAAATTGTGGTAACAATTGTAAAATATGCAGTAGTGATTTAACAGATTCAGACTCGACTTATAACAGATTTAAACTCGAGAAAATAAGCTAGTCCGTTTTACTGGTACCAATTGTTTTTTAACTTTCTTAATCGTAACCCATGCTTGCATTTACTAATTCTATAAAACGAGAATAAATGCGTCACGTATTATAAATAGAAAAAGATACTCACAGGCGGAAGTCGTGACTTCTTTCGTTAACAGGCGAAATGACTACAACTTCAGGTTCAGGAAGGGACTCTGGATTGACCGGTACTTGTACTCCTTTCTCCCATTCTTGCTTCCAAGGATCAGTTATCAACCAGTATTCTTCCGGGGTGAGTGGTTCACTGTCGGCGAGCTTCATTGCGCTGATTAAATCTTTTCTGTACAACTACAGTCCCCAAAAAATGATTTACTTATATCAATCCATCCATAAAAATAATGTTTGATTAATTATACTTCAGCAGGTGCTTCGGCCGAGTTCCGATTGTAAATGGAGGAAACTTTTAAGTCATTGAGGTGCCTGGGGGTCCACATTCCTCCTCCGAGGGAAGGGAAAGGACCATTTCCCCCAGAGTTGGAACCTGATCGTGTCCCCTCCTCCTCACCATCGGAGCCACTGGGTCGTCTACGTCGACGTTTCCCTACAATACAAAACAAAAAAATGACCAAACCCGTTCGGCAAAATAACGATACATAATTTACACAAAACCCACATATTACCTACCATTGTTATCATCTTTGCCAGGCTTTTTAACTCGCTGTGACATGCTGGCGTTTATTAGTTCACAGCATCCGCCAACTAATCATCTACAATATAACAAAATACACATTTTAAAATCCCACCCCTTTCTTTGCAATGAAATAGCATTTTGTGAGCCAAACTCTGAGTTTCCATTCCATTCCACTAACAATACTCACAATTATTCTAAAAACCCTAAGGAGACAACTCTAATTTAGTGTAGTCTATAATAATTATTATGAATCATTAGTAAACTCTACCGTGTGTTTAAAAATCTATCACCAACCACTCGAATACCAACACTTGACCAACTCATAATATTAACAAAATTAAACCATAACAAACTTTCACAATGTTGGTTCACAATAATTATCCTATCCAGTTGCGGGAGGAGACGACCACACTCACTGACGACACATTCAGCAACTCCATCCAACCCAACCACAAAGTACAATGTCCTTATAGACATAGTTCAACGTTCACTTTCCAGACACTATCTTCCAAGTTAACTAAAAAATTCTTGTAAACAAAACATCACTTTTTACTCCTGGAAACTTATGTATAATATCGTTGTAAATAACAATCCTTCTTTGCCCACCCCAACCCAATCTGACATGACTTGACCTTCTGGAACATGTTGCCACCACCCCCATCCTCCCTTGGGTTCACTTTCTTATCCTAATTAAACTTAAAGTCTCGTACACCCTCCTAGAAGGAACTGAAATATTTACAGAGGGCAGCACCTTACATGGTAAAACTATACGTTCAACCAAGTGGGGTTTCTTCCTTATAATTCCCCCATTGGATGAAAATATCCCTTTCATCTCATTTATTATAGTTTCTGTAGAGAAGGGGGTTGTGGAATTTATCTAAATTGGGGATGAAATAGTAGAGAAAAGTGATATTGACCCTATCTTCCACTATATTTCTAGAGAGAGGGAACTTGTTGTTGATATATCTGTCTACTGCGAATAATTTGGATTGGAATGTTGTAAATACAATGGCTCTTGATATGGTTGACAAGATAGTTGACCCTACTGAGGTGACTTACCAGTTAATTGTCTCCATTAATAGGTCACCCAAGGATCTCACCTTCCCTTAAATATTGGAGGTCAATTGATGAGAAATGCTACATTTTGTTGGAGTAGCCTTTAAACACAGCGACATTTTATAGAAGTATCTTTCCTACTAGTGCCAAACCAACCAACACAACAAGAGGTTACACCATCTGGTGGTAGGAGGGAAAGGGTGGTGGTTTTTTCTGTTGGGGGTAGAGGGCAGAGGGAGTAGTTAGTTGGAGAGAGGAGAAGGTGAGATGATGCCAAATTCTCAGATATACCATCATTCATCATGATACATCATCATCATCACCCACCCACCGCCACCATCATATGGTACGGAGGGAGGGAGGGAGGGAAAAGATTGGGATTAACAAGAAGATCCATGCAATGCGATACAGCAGTCGTAGTAAGTCGTAGTAGTAGTAGTAGTAAGTAAAGTAATGGATGGAGGTGGTTATGTAGGTAGGTAGATGGGTGGGTGGATGGATCGGTGGGGGAAGAAGTGAATGACGTCGGAGGAACCGACAAGTTTTGCCCGGTAGGAATAATATCATGATAATCCAATGCAATGTGTCCTCACGGCAAGGTTTTCTCATTCAGGTTTGAGACAAGTCGGGTCATAGTTGTGAAGTCAGTGTGGTGCATTGCATTATCAATTGCAGTATGCATGCAGTCAGACAATGTAGGTACATGAAATTACTATGAGGCAATAACACGAAACAACTTTTTTATGAAATTATCTAATGGACATGCTCGTTTGAACATTTAAGTCGTATAGTGGATATGTATGAAGATTAATAATTTCAAATTATTGCATTATTAACAGACAAATTTTGGTAAATGATGCACCATGAACTTTTTGGAGGGGTTTCAAGTATTAGGAGGGGGGTTACTAAAATGACATCAAAGCAAGAAGGGCCTCATTCAAAACTTTGAAATGTGACTGATAACATTGGAACTTGATGTTCGTATAGTTAAATCTGTCGAACTGTTTTACCTACACTAATCAGTATTATAAGAGTAGGTGTTAATGTAGGTGAGGGAGGTGATACATATCGAGTACCCATTAATCCACTTTTCCTTACAAAAGTTCAAGAATAGTAGTTTAAGAGGATTCCAGCGAAATGCAAATGACACAAGTTACCATTATGAATTATTCTACTTTCTTTATAAGAGTAAAAATCCATTCCAATTTACGGGAGTGTCAAAATTTTTGAAAACGAGCACCACTAGGTAGCTTTTCTTTATTTTCCGTATAATATATATGATTTGTTCCGTTTAATATTTAGCATCACACACGGCATAATATGCTTACACGCTTAAACACTAACCAACCGTCACCGCACACTAGTAAGAATGGGATAACGGGTTATACTATAACCAAGATTTAAAAAGAAACAAGAATTTTACTGCGGAAGATGACATAATAATAGTGAAACTGAACCGTATCACCAGTGACGGTTCAGTAATATAATAAAATTATGTAAATTTGTTTGCTTTAATTTGAAAGTTTCGAGTTTCGCGATACATTATCTTACTTACGTTGTGATGTTTAGATAAGTTACTTAGCGCTTTACAAGTTTTTTAATGGCTTCATCCGAAAATTGACTCAGTGGCCCTTTCAAGATCCCAGTTTTGAGCGGACAAGACGCTGTATGCTGTATTAGCTTCTACCCCCATATCCATCAGACGACGAGCCCGAGACTCGTATTCCGGCTTTGAGTGAGGACCTAACAATGAATGTATTATTGCAGTTATTGCAAAAAACATGACCTAGACCTGCCTTAGAGTAAATTGAAATTAAACTAACCTCCAGCATACACTGCCGTCCAGTGCTGAGCCGTCATTCTAAATACAGCTGGCTGTTCCTTAAACTGTCGAGCTACAACAGCATCTTGTGGATCATCAGGTTCAGCCGCAGCTAAAAGCGCCTGGAGTGACAAGAGTACGGTACGTAATGTCATTGCAGCAGCCCTGACAAAACACCAAATAGTACAATCAATTAATCATCCACATTCTCCACCTCCACTCTTATCTTAGCTATTGTACACGAGCCATGTTGTTACTCACCATTGATCTTTCAAAATATCAAGGCAAATTGCTCCCGTTACGGATGAAATATTGGGATGCCAAATACGAGTTAAAAATCGGACCTTTGGTGGATTAAAAGGGTACGTTTCTGGAACAAGAATTTCCAACTCGAAATTACCCCCTTCATACGGCGTATCTGGTGGACCAGCAATCTGACCTCTGAGTTCTGACCAATTGTCATTTACAAGATCGATACGAATTGCACATTTTGCAACCTGTATTCAAACCACAAAAAATATATTAAACTTAATAATAATAAACTCGTTCTCGTGTCTATATTTTGTACTACTTATTACCTCTTCACTTTTGACGACCTCCTTAAATTCACGTTTAATCCGTTGTGATGCTATGTTGGACATTTTGGTTTTGGTAAAAAAAAACTATCTTGACAAAAGATAGAGAGGATGGTGGATGGGTAGATTGGATGGTGACCTCCTGTCACTAAACTGCTGACCTCGATGGATAAACAGCCAAGTGATGGGGGACGTATTGGGAATGTAATACTCTACTGATCTCCTACTGCACTAACAATAAGAAAATGGAGGTGTTGGAAGATTTATTATGACAAATTTACCTTTTTGTTAAAGTTTATATATACTTGCCTTTTATTTTAGTTTTTCATTCCTTCTCCCACCCAGAATGGACTTATCAAATGAGAGGAAGGGGTCCGAAAATGGAGAAAGAAAGAGAAGAATATAATTGGAAAATTGAGAAATTTGGAATTTTGAAAAGTTTGCAATGTTTTGCTAAAACTTGTTTAATTTAGCTGCTAGCTGCGCTGAGCTGAGCTGAAATCGAGTGGCAGTGGCAGAAGTCGTGGTCCTATCCTCTTGCTCTCGTAGTGTGTGGTGGTTAGAGTCGAGTTGAACCTTGTTGAGTTGGGTTAAGAAAAAAGGAGTAGAGAGTACATAGGTGAGAACTTTAGTATTTTATTGTAATGAGAAAAGTGAGAATGTTATGGCCGTTTTGTCCCCTCGTCGTGACATGGACCATTGACATCAACATCATGATCTGGACATCATGAACTGCTGTTTCGAATGTCAAAAAACATGATAGATTACCCATTAATATTAAACCATTAATTAAACCATCATACTACTACTGAATAGTGAATGATTCCAGTAATAGACATGGTTTTTTGAGGTTTGGTTGCATGGTGTAAGGTTTTTAAGGTTTAGTAAGGACCCAGACTTTAAAACCTGCCTCATTAGTGGTTATTGAACCTATTTTATGATTGTATTGGTTGGTGTGCCTTTAGGCAGGCTATCAGGAATATGAAAGGTCAGTTTTACTACATGGTGGATGGGTTAATTTTGTTAAACAACATGCATTGCATATTATAAGTTTGTTTTTATGTAGCTACAAAAAACATCATTCATGTGCCCCGAAAGGGCCTTCATTATGACAAAGGGTTTTCAAGACAGACTCAAATGTGCATGTAACTACATCAAATGCTTATCAAAAGATGATGCATGCCTCTCATCTGGATTGTGTGGCGTCTTGTATTACAAAAGCAAGAGCAGGCAATAGAGTTCAGATTTTAAATAGAAAATGCATGTTTAAAACATTCCCACAACAATCTGAATCCAATATGTTCTTAAACTTGTCACTTTTTATCCGATGTACATGATGTTGACGTCTCAGACGTCTGCATACTGATACCTACTTGTGGCTGCAAATCAAGTCTGCTCCTCCAGCCATGAAATGATGCACTTTAATTTAGGACAATTGCCAACTGTTCTTAAAGAACCATTGCACTCTTCCGTCTGGCTATTAATGTGAGTTAATGGAGCGTCTATAATTAATGCAGAAATGCTGATTGTGGATAATTTCTACTTTTTCATGAGAAAGAAAATATCCTTACTGCAGAATGTATGATACACATGCCTATTCAATTGAGTTTATAGGCAGTTCCGTTTTGTGTTGTATGTAAACTGTTTACCTACATTTCTTGATTATAGACGCGATTAGAGTTTGAGAAATCAGTTGGGATTGCTTTCTCCTCCTCACGCAAACTTGAATATTGCTTTCCCCGATAAGTTTTCCCATCTTTACTGCTTCTCTCTTGAAAGTGGGAGGGAT
>JAQIWQ010000267.1:0-20183 GCA_034695825.1 Folsomia inoculata | reverse complement strand
ACTTTACAGATATCTTTCTCTGCTTTTTCAACTCCAACTTCAATCCAGCCACAGGATCGAAAAATTCTAGTCGTTTCAGTCTTATAATGACCTACATTAACAAAATCAAAGTCATGTACAATATATAGGTCTACCTACAACTTCTTGAAATATTTCAACAAACCATGTCCGTTATCTTGCTCAGGAATTGTGACATACTGTTTTCTGCAAGAGGTATAGTTGAGATTTTCTCCAACTATTGCTTCATCCATCATCGAGTTATTTGTATTAACGCTCCTGTTGACGCCATGATAATGATTTTCATCTGCCGGAATAGCTAGACTTCTTGGTGAGTTTTTCTGCTTGATACTGATCCTGCTCACTCCATCGTGAGAAATGGGTGGGGGTGGTTTCGGTAAAGCAGTTAGATGGGAGCATTCCACTAAATATTTCAACGGAGGTGGAACAAAACGAATATTCGGAGCACAATCTTGGTCATACACCGAGTTGCACACGTAGCATTTTAAGGCTGGTAAAGTAAAAAGAATGGAGTGTTTAGTATAATAATGAACACTTCATGAAAATTTGTATTGCTAGTACCATTTCCCCCAAGAATATAAAACCCACAATTTAGCAGAATTAGCAGAACCCACATGAATAATGGCTTGAATGAAGTCATTATTTGTAACGATAATGACAATTTAAAATTGGTTTTGCAAGAGAATATTGATGTGTAGTTTTCTGTTAAAAGTTAAAGCAGTTTAGTTCAAATAAATTTGGCTATTGACCAGTTTACTTAGGAGTACAGTTCAGAAATGAGTCATTGTCAGTGTCAATACGTAGTCATTTATTGACACATTATATCTTGTCATTTAATAATCAATCGTATTTTGAGGGTACCTCCCCTTCTACATCAGTAGGATAGTTACATAGTAGGCAGGCTGTTGAGACAACCACTAAAATAAATGGGAAAGGTTCTTATTTTCTAATAAAAGAATTAAACATTTTTGACCAATCTAGTCACGAGGACACTCACGTCATTCGCACTCATCACTATCAGCTATTCCTAAAATGACAAAATTAGTAAGCAACACAATTTGAAGCCCAAATATAATTAGAATATGATTTCTGATTTCATACGACAAGATTTCCAAAATGTTTCTAAATCAATCATCAATCCAGAACTAATCAATTTTTGTAAAGAAAACTTGCAAAAATATTATTCATTGGATTTCTCCTTCCTTTGCTATATAAAAGAGAATTTGAAAAATATCCCATATACTTCAACATAAAGTCCATTACAGATATTATGTGCAATTCGTAACAGCTAGTGAATTCAATTCAGTTACAAAATCCATATAAGAAACAGGTCTATCAGGAATCGTGAAGACTTTAACAAAATTAGACTAGTGGACCTATAGTGCCTTATATAAAGAAAAAGGAAACCCTTGAAGACTGATTCTCTAAAGCTGTTTTTTTTAGAAACTTTTCTGAAATCATGGAAAAGAGTCCTTTGTTGTACTACCTGGATGTATCCGCCATCTCTTTGAATGAATGATGAACATTGAATTGGTTGTGGTTATTGGAAGCGGGATGATAAAAATATGTGGCTTGGCTTCATTTCTTCCATCCTCGTCGTCTCCCCTCACTCCTGCAATTTCTATGTCCCTCATCCTTCACTTTACTGTAACAGGCGGTTGAAACATTCAACAAACACCGTATTCGTTAGGTTAAAATACACTTTTTCACTTAAAAAATTCATTATAAAAATAAAATTAACAATTAAATTAACAAAAGCTAAATCAATTTGTTCTTTCAACGAGGAGAAGGTGAAACTGGTAAAAAATAGAGGTATGTAATATTTTGGCATTACCAGTAAAAGTCGGTAGTGGTGTATTGAGTTATTATTTTGTACCATTTTTGTCCATTTTGCAAACTTGTGTTTATGTTTGGTTTCTCTTGTTTAAAGGTGGATTTCATTCAACTAGCGTGACTGAGGGCGCCATCATGTCGTCGGGGCCCTCACCCCCTGTGGTAAGAATGACACGGACGGGGCGTAGAGTTTTCCCAACCCCTGCAGCAGCCGCTGCTGCAGCTGATAAAGCTGCATCGGATAAAGAAAAGGAAAAGAATATTTCAACACCAACTTCAAAGGAGTTATCATCAAATGTGGTGGTGGAAAGTAGTAAGACAACATCCATACCAGCGACGTCGACAGCTACAAGGATGAGTAGTAGAACGGGAACGATTGGTAGGACGGCTGCTGCCAAAATTGTAAAATCTACGGACGGTAATATTAATTAAGACATAGAGTTGTCGATGTAATTCAAGAACAGATTGAAAACAATTAATTTTCTTTTTATGTAGAATCCGTGAAGGAGAAAGAATCACCAAGACCAAGTCCTGTTGGAAAAGATAAAGAACCACCGAAGAAATCGGAAAAGGATGAGTCCTCCTCCCCTGGGGGGGATACTCCCAAACGTAGAGGGTTACGGAATGAAGCGAAACGAACTACAGTACGAGTTTCATCCGGATCGAATGATGAGTCCGCGACGATGGGGGAAACTATAAGCACACCGGCGAAACGAGCAAAGACTTTAGAGTCGGATGTTGCAGTGGGGGTGATGGTAGAGGAGGAACAAGTGGAAAAGATTCAACCAGTAATGCATGTGTTGAAACCTGTGGAAAAATTGGAAGTTATTCAAGATATGGAAGATGATCAAATGGAAACAACAGATAAAACGGACGATTTTCAGATATTTGAAGCAGTTGCAAAAATGAACGCGGAGGCCGCTGCGGCTAGTGCTGCAACCGCTGCAGTAACCGTTATTGATGATCATCAGCAGAGATCTGCTGTAAACTCAATTCTGAGCGATACAACCATTTCTATTGTTCCAGCGCCTGGGCCAATTGTACGCACTGAAATTGATGTAGTGAGAGGATTCGAATCTGCAGCTGAGCAGGTCACTCAAGTTGTTGACGTAAATCCACCTTGGAATGAGCAAGGTTGTATAATTTGCAATGTGGACATCGCTATCGACGATGCAACCAATCAAGCACCAAAAAGCGAGCAGCTGAAAGAATTTTTCTTAGAATTCTTTTCTATCGGTGATCAGATATCATTGGAGGATGAAAATGCATTCCCGTTCTGCTCAAAGTGCGCAGAAGAAATGGATGGACTGCTTTCAGTCTCTCAGAATATTGAATCCATGCACAAGCAGTTTAATAAAGTGCGAGATTCTATGGCTAGAAAAGCTATTAAAACGTTCTTGAGCAGAACAAAACCAAACTGCTTGGAAGAAGATGCCAAGGCTGAAAATTATGGGTTTCTGGATGAAGAGCAGAAAAAGTCATACAAGGATCAAATGTTTCAGCGTAAGTTGACTATTTCAGCTGGAGAGCTTGTTAATTTCATTTTCATTGAGATAACATTTATGATTTATTGACAAAATACTCATTAAAATTATTCAGTATGGAAATCTCGCTACGAGCTTGTACAACCCGGACCTAAGACGCCGATCATGATAAGATCTATGGACTCCAGGGGACGTGTGACAGTGGTTCGTCTCAACAGTCATGGCCAAGCAGTTCCCGACAAATTTGGAGGCGTGAGGGGGGTCGTTCGCCAGGATGTCCCTCTAGGTGGGATGGGAAGGTAGCTTAATTGACTCCCAAACCACTGAATTGTTTTTCCTTAAACAGGTCGTATCCCTGATCGTTTACAGACTCTTAACTAATGGTGATGATGATGAAGATAGTGGAGGAAATGGGATGGGAGGAGAAACTTTAGAAATTTATCAGTGTAAAGAATGTCCTAAAGCATTTAGTGCCAAGTCATTGCTCGCTTATCATTCACGAGTCCACAGTGGAGAACTTCCTTACGAGTGTGACCAATGTGGGAAGGCTTTCTCAGTTCCACATTACCTTGTTACACACATGAAGACGCACTCGGGGGAGAAACCCTACAAATGTTTAGAATGTGGTAAAGGTTTCGCTCAACGTGGAGGGTTGGTTACACACTCACTTGTTCATACGGGAGCGAAACCATTTTCATGTCAGGTAATAAAAAACTCTTTTTTCTTAATCGGTCCATAAATATTGTATCTAACTTCTATTGTACTTCACTTCTTTGATTCAGATTTGTGGGAAATCTTTCCGTCAGAAATACCATCTGACGCAGCATAATTTGATTCACTCGGGTGTAAAACCATTTTCATGCGAGTTATGCGGCAAAGCCTTCAATGTCAAAATGAATCTGCGCGAGCATATGCGGCGACACACTGGAGATCGTCCCTACAAATGTACGTTGAGTATAATATTATAAAGCAATATGTTCAAACTTTTTTTTTACTTCGAAGTATCCTCATTAACGTTGGTTTATTGTATGTTAATAGGTCCTTACTGCACAACGGTAGGTTTCTTCAGAAAAAAGATGCTCAAGGAGCACATTATTAAAGCACATCCCCAAAGGGCAATGCCTGAAGAGTTGATGGCCTCAGAACCATCAACCAGTTATGCAACACATGATGAAGAAGACGAAGAAGATCTGGAGGAATCTGCGGAAGAAATTTTACCTGAGGAAGTGGATGATGACGAAGAAGAAATTGTCGCATGATTTAATTGTAGCAGTCACCAATTTCGCTTCACTTGATGTAGTAAAATTTACTATGAATTCTATTGTTTATTTTATTGTATTAATAATTAACTATTAGTTCTTCGTCATTACTTTAATTATTATTATAAGGAAGCATAATAATTTATACTTCATTGATTTGTAATTTAATTGTATATCGAATGCTATCTGCTGTACGGTAGATTATCTAAATATTCGAAGGTGCATTCGCTTGGCAGTTGGCAGAGTTCATCTCGATTTACTAGGAGCATGACTTGGCACTATTGAATGAAGAGCGAACATTTATAGTAATTAGTTATTGTATCCGTTTTTGTTGTTAGTTATCCTCCCATCCCAACTTCCTCGTTCTAACAATAGTGTTTTCTTATTTTGCTGACAGAAAGTATAATGCAGAAAATTAAATAAAATATCATGTAAAATTCAGTATATAAGATACACCTGTACAGTTTATTCATTTAAGAATTATTATAATGATCACAATATCTGGAGTTGGCAGTCAATGTCAATACGGCATGAGCAAAACGATTTAAAAAAAACAACGATCCCATAAAATTCGCAGTATTACCTTATCATATCATCAATCTCAATTGCTTAACACATAAATTAAGAAATCAAAAATAACTTTCGACAAAGCCAAGAGAGAGTGAGAAAGTCAATCGTATTTAATAAAAAATTAGATATCGCATTATTCATGATTATTATTGTCTACGAAATTGCTGTTCCAAAAATGTTGTGAATCGTACGACCCCAGACTTGGATGCTCCTGAACTGACTGCATTAATTTTATGAAGATATACTGAGATCATGACGTTCATTAATTTGTGATACTGTGCTCCGTATACTTGGTTAAGTCGATCTGATAACAGGTCTAGCAGCGTATGAAAAATCATCACGGTCACATCTGGTTGAGGATCTAGGAAAAATAGCAAGAATGTTCGTAAAGTTCGCAAGGATCTAAGCCGCATTTTCGAATCTGTTTTTACCCAATTTCATGGTCTTCGTAAGAATTTCCCAAACACCACCAATGGTGAAAAAAGATAACGCTTCCCCCATATCAAATGCTGGATTACGTTCAAATGTTTGAACCATAATAGCGTACAATGAACAATATCTGCAATTAACGAATTATAGAATTGTCAAAATTAAGAATATTCAAACTAGTAGGTTCAATTCGTACCCTTTTACTCTTCCAAGCATTTCATTAAGTAATGTGGAGTCACTTCCTTTGAGGTCATATCCCAAATTGTTGCAATATTCTTGTAAGGTTAGAGTACCTCGGGGAAAATTGAATGGCACCAAAAATGGGCACAGCTTATAAAAATATGCCTGTACAAGAGACCCCCACTCGGGAAACCGTTTACTCAGACTAAAGCCGATTTCAGCTAGTGGAATGAAGCCCTTTTTCTCTGATAAAATTTCGGATTCCGCTTTCTTAACAAATCTGAACGCTAGAAGACGAATAACAAATAGTTTTCCATTGGGAAGAGCTAAAATGTAATTCACAATTTTTCGGATTTTAGATTTGCCAACTTAAAGTTTACATAGTTTAAATATTATTGCATACTTGTCGAATTGAATGGGACGGTCATAGTTGAGCTCGCAAAAACCGGTTTCCCTTCAATCATATCCACGAAATGGTTTATTTTCGCATTTATTTGCCCTGGGTCAGTATTTGCAACAGCGTTCAAAGGAGTGTTGATACATTTGCTAGCTCCACTATAGAATTTTTTGATGATTGGATTTTCTGAGGCTGCAGTTATATCCGTTGTATCTTGTTCGCATTTAATAATCAAGTTTGAACAGCGCACATATTTATCACAGTCATCTTTCAAAATATATCCCTGCAGAGCACTTGGGAAAGAAAGCAAAGGTTGTTTCTGTTTCACTGCGTCTGCTTCTTGTGTAGCACGTACTAATGCAGCAGCTGCTTCAGCCTCCTGAGCTAATTTTTCTTCTTGATCTCTAGCGGCATCGTCAATAACTTTCTGTTTTATTGCAGCTTCAGCAGCTTCAGCAGCCGCATCGTTTTCTTGTTGAATCTTTAAGAGTCGGTCCCTTTCTTCAGCGGCCTTAGCTGCAGCAGCCCTAGCTTGGACCGCAGCATTTTCTCTCGCTTTTTGTTCTCTTCTATGTGTCTTTTTCAGTTCAAATTCGAGATCCAATGCATCATTTTCGCTTTTCCGAATCCTTTCCTTGGCTTCTACTTCAGCCATAACTTGTGCTTCTAGTTCTTTGTTTCGTAAACGTTGCTTCATCAAATTTGCTTGCCGTTTAGTTTCAGAGTCCTTGAAGGTGATGTTGAGTTTTTCTAGTCCCTCATTCAGCTCACGGTTTATTTTGTCCTTTTGTTTCCGACTATTTTCTTCAGCAATTTTATGAAGAGAGACCTAATAATTATTAATTTGTGATATTCATAATACCTTGTCAATTAAATAAAACAAGGAGACATACGTTATATTGCTTGATACATGCTTCAACATGATTATGTTGATCTGCATGTTGCTGCATTTGAAATTCTCGTTCCATCGCTTCGTCATCATACTCATCCTCCCTAATTCCATACCCTTTCCGTTTTGGTTTTACACTTTTTGCATCCGACACATCTATAAAAACACAAAAGAAGTTAAAAGTCTATCCTGCTAAAAAAACCACCAGTCAGGTTCTGTTTTGAGCCTCCTTCCTTACCTTCCTCAATACTATTATTATGATAAGAATTATTATTTGTACAACGACGACAATGATTTCCATTATCTGACAGTGTGACCCTGCTTCCACTCCCACTGTTGGTGCCCATTGGGGAAAGTTCGCTTTCTCTCAACGCTTGTTTCATTTCAGACAATTTTTCTGCTCTATAATATCAAAAAGAAGAAGAAAATCAAATTAACACTGCATCCATTTATTCATTTATGGATCGTCCATTCTACTAACTTTATTGCACGTTGCATTATAGCTATTTTGATGGAATCTTCGTCAGCTTGCGCCTTCGAAATCAATTGCTGAAACAAACCCAAATCACTAAATAACTTTAAATTGAAATAGATGTAAATTGTTATGTAATTTTCTAGAATACCGCAACAGCATAAGGTTTTTCATCCCATCCTGTATCATAATGAAGCTGTCCTTTTGCAGAGTTTCGTAGAACATTTAATATTTCTCCATGTTTCATACTTGTCCTTCTTCCACCATGATGAATCAGCTGTTGAGGGCTCCGATTTGGGCTACACATTTTACATCCAATAACGTCCCTCCGTGATGAAAATTAACTGTAATACAAACAATTTATTAGGTTAAATCATAAATCAAATGACTCCAAAATTCAAGTCAACTCTTATCTACTTCAATTCCACCCATCAAAATAAAATCCATACCGAAATGGAATACTCTTGTCCAAGATGTCAGCTTGTTTGTTAATATTTTACTAATAATTTTTAAAATAACGTAAAAAGAAATCTACTTTTTATTCATTATAGTAGTGGGGTAGACTAGAAAAGGTGAGTAAAATGAGATTTTTTTGTTTCTTTGATGGTAAAACTCGCGGTGGTGTAGAGGCCCAAAAGGCGACCACGCTTCATATCCACGGCACGCTTCCAGCTTCCACAAACCACAAATCATCTAGCACAGGATTGTATTAACAAACTCCACCATTTAATTAATTTTGCATCAAGAATCAAGATACAATTCACAATTAACTTCATTTCTAGATTTTTTAATTAATTTTAAAAGTAGTTAATTAAAGAGGTTTGATTAGATAAAAGGTTTTCGGGGGGATTAACTAATTGCAGCGGAATGTGCTGATGTAAGTTTTATTTTATTACATATTACCAAACAAAGGACGACTAATTATTATTTTTTGAATGTTGTAAATTTGTAGATTGATAAACGAGGTTGATACTTGTGTTATCACAAAGAAGATAAGATGGCAGGAGAAAAGAAGCTTCATCTTCTCTTTGAACATGCCTCAGGATTTGGCGTCTTCAAGATTAAAGAGTTTGAAGAGGAAAGCATGTTTCTGGCTGAGGTAAGAAAACCTGCAAATTTTCAGTCTTTTATGAAAAATCGAGTTATGATGAACGGACATGCACCACTCTGAAGATAGTAATGAGGCATAAAAAATATCCGAATCGAATTCTGAGCTCTAATGTGTAATGATACAAGATAATTTATGGTTGAGTTTTAAATACCATTTTGGTGTTTGTTGGTAAACAGTAAACATTGACATGTTTATTTAATGAATTGTTAATTGTGGACAGGTGGAAGAATGCATCAGGGACTACAGCAAGTTCTCCGCTATTGCAAATCCTGTAGGATTTTCTCCTTTCAAAACTGCTCAGGCTGCATTGGAAAATTTGAACTCTGTGACGGAAGGAGTACTGCCGGATGATTTAAAGAATTTTCTGGCCACCTTAGGAGTCAAGGGGCTGATTTTGGGAGTTGTGGAACCAAAATTGGGGGCTGCAATTACGGAGGTGTTCCCAAAAGTTAAGGTTCGGATTGGACCTGTTATCAATGAAATTACGAGAGGACTCAGAACCCATTTCCATAAGTTGGTCAAGGGAATGACGGATGAAGCTTGTAAGTTTTTTAAAGGTTTTGATTTGTTTTCGTCATGTCTTAAGAATTTTGTTGGCTTTGAAACTTAGGTGGTAAAGCGCAACTTGGTCTTGGACATGCTTATTCAAGATCTAAAGTCAAGTTTAATGTTAATCGGGCGGATAACATGATCATCCAAGGAATAGCTTTGTTGGATCAGCTAGACAAGGATATCAATACATTTGCAATGGTTAGTAATCCACCCACCATACGATCCACCATTTGAAATGACTACTGCTGGTAATCTATACACAAATTAAAATGACGTTTGTTTTGTTTTCAGCGTATTCGAGAGTGGTATTCGTACCATTTCCCAGAATTGATCAAGATTGTTCCAGACAATCACTTGTACTGCAAAGTTGTTTCCTACGTCAAGAACCGAAAGGAACTCAACGATGAAAGTGTTGAATCACTTGAAGAAATTATTGGCGACCATGCCAAGGCAAAGGCAGTGTTGGACGCTTCAAGATCTTCTATGGGAATGGACATATCACCAATTGACCTGATTAATATTGAATCCTTTGCAAGGAGGGTGATCAAGTTGGCTGACTACAGAAAGTAAGAAGATGTGTAATTTACATTGAAGTAATGCATAATAGACATCAAATTGAAGAGGGCCCTTTTGCCATACATTTGCAGTTTGTTGCTATTGTATCTTTCCCTTGGGCCAATATTAAAGTTTTGTTATTGTGTATCAAGTGAAATTACAAGTTTCATGCGAATACTTTGCAAAATCACATTTGTTGCGCGTTACATGTTCACTAGTATGAATGATGATAACATTACGTATAATCGTGTTTAATCTTCTTTGTTTTGATTGATTTTTAGGAGTTTATTGGCATACTTGCAATCCAAGATGAACAGCGTGGCTCCGAATTTGACATCACTATTAGGGGAAACTGTGGCAGCCAGATTAATCTCTCATGCAGGATCTCTTACTAATTTAGCCAAGTTTCCTGCATCTACTGTTCAGATTCTGGGGGCTGAAAAGGCATTGTTCAGGGCGTTGAAGACTAGAGGCAAAACCCCTAAATATGGGCTTCTTTTCCATTCTACATTTATTGGTAAGAAACAGGTCTGGAATATAGAACTGAGATTATAAATTATAATGGAAGGCCTTATTAGTGTTGTATATCAGTGACTTGAATCGCTGTTGTATGTCAAACGGGGCCAACATTAAAATATCTTGTCATGGGGCCGAGTAGGGAGCAGATAATATTCCTTTCGGTCATAATTGCCTTGATGACAATTTAGCATACCTACATCAACTTCAAACTTCATGAATATAGATCGTGTTGAGGTCAAAAATAAAAACTTTTTTATCATAGGACGTGCCGGTACTGCCAACAAAGGTCGGATTTCGAGATTCCTGGCAAACAAGTGCACGATTGCCTCACGAATTGACTGTTTCACAGGTAATTTTCTCATTCATACATTTAACTAAGAAATTTTGAATATGATGAACGGGCATGCACCACTCCGAATAAAGTATGAGGGAAAACTTACCCTTTCCGAATCACCTCTGACATAATTATATAATTAACCACTTATTATAAAGGTACAACTAGTTCTAAACTTTTCCTTCTAATCTTTCCAGAACTGCCTACCAGCGTGTATGGCGAAAAGTTGCGAGAGCAAGTTGAAGAACGATTAAAGTTTTACGAGACCGGCGATGTGCCAAGAAAAAATGCAGAGGTGATGAAAGAAGCTTTGGAAGAAAGCTTTAGTGCATCCCTGAATATCAGTGAGAAGAAAAAGAAAAAAAAGAAGAGAAAGGCTGATGAAATGGAATCAGGAGTTCAAGTGGATACCGTAACCGTCCCATTAGATGTACCCAAGAAGAGACGAAAGCGCCAGGTCGATCCTTTGGACGACAGCTTACATGCTGTGAACGGAGACGAAAACGGTAATGACAATGAGCAACCAGAAGAACCGGCGAAGAAAAAGAAGAAGAAGAAGTAGGACTCTGCATTTTGATTTAAATGTATTGTGTACTTTATATAATAATACATGAATTCCTTTACTTGCTCTTTATATTTCTGAAATAGATTTTTTAGTTGTGAACTTTAAGTGTTGAAGTTGCGGTCTGGGATTTTGTGAATAAATTGTTAATTGTTTGACTAGGAATGATTGCATTCAGTTGTGCTTTATTACATTTACGACATCCCTGGGTGGCATCAAATCAACATAACCCCCCACCTAATCTATTTCATTTCTCATTTGGATGAACGGAATGGGTATTGGTATTAAGTACTGAAATTGGGTTCGACAATAATTTATTACTATTCTGATATTCGATACTATATGTCCTTTGTTACACTACCTAAATAACTTATTTATCCTAGTATCACAAGGTCCAATTTTAACATGGAAAATGGAAAAGGTGACTTTTGCTGTCCTTTTTTGTAATAAATATGTCATTCGTATTTGTATGTATTCGTAAATAACGTCAAAATTTCTAATCTTCAACAGAAGACCTAAAAAACATAAAGCGATCGGCCAACTTTAAACTAGGACACCTTAAAACATCAAAATTCTCCATCCAAGCCTCGCTAATATTAAACTTTTTCGCAATACTTTTCAAAGAAAATTCGCTATTCATCCTCGTATAGAAATTTTGTAAATCAAAACTTTCACTTGGAAGGAGATGTCTCATTAAGATATCTGGAAAAGCTGGAAGCCATTTCAAAGAAAAATAAAACGACAGGCTCCTACTTGTGGGTGATGTTCCAAAAATTAGATCCAAATCTGGATTTGTTTCACCAATAGGTGATTTAGCTCTTATCCTATTTTCATTGTCCTTCTTGATAATGTTAGCCGTTCCCGTTCTTATGTTATTCTTAGGTTTACCAGCATCTTGCTTTACAGCCAAACTAAGCCGTTTAACTGAATCGGCTTCTTCAGCAGCTTTTAAGTTGGTTTCAAACTTTTCCACCAGCTTTCGTAAATCTTTTTCATCTTTTGAACTTTCAAATTGGAGCCCTTTTTCAACTCCACCAACAAATTCTTTACGAACGGCTTCCTTGTAGTCGGGTTGCTCATCCAATAGTTTCTTAAAAAAAAAAGATTCAGCTTTTATTTTATACCTAGTTATAACATAACATACATAATATAGAACATACCTTTAAAAGTTTAAATACCAGATTATCACTTTCGCTAGTTACTGTCTGCATGAAAGGCAGGGTGCTCAAGTTTAGAGAAATTATAGGAATTGGTGTATAATTTTTCTTAAACTCCAGCAGTGGATTTATCTTTGTTGATTTTTCAAATTCAATATCATAATGTTCGATTTCAACGCGATCAGCAATGCTAGAAATTCTTCGAGGCTCTTGAGGTTCAGAAAGAAAGTTCGACCCTGCTGGGTCTGGTAGCACTGGATTTGTTGAGGCCGTTTCTTGGACCTGGACGACAGTCGTTTGAGTGGCTGATTGTCTCGCTTTCCTTTCTTTCATATCTCTATCAGCCTTGGCCTTGGCTTTCGCACGTAATTTCGCTTTCTTGATGGCTGATGATACTCTAGTTTTTTATTATTGTTTTAAATTATTAGTATGACTTCAGTTTTGTTAGCTACGTTTAAAATTACCTACCTAGAAGATCGGACTTCGTCAATTACTTGAATCTCCTTGTGCAACTCGGCCTCGCCAACGCCGGTACAACAATTAAGAGCAGAGGGATCAATTGGATGAGCCTCCGTATTGAAAATATATCCACCGGCGTAAACTGTACATTTTCCTCGTGGTGTGTCTACAACGGTTACATCGTCTCCTTCACTGTGAATAAAGTTGTGAGGGTCAAACAGCAAATAAAGATACTTGACAGTTTCCGCCAAAAAGAATGACTCCATTCTATCTTCAAGTGTGAGGGTGGTGACATCTCGAATTGTGGCATATCCGCATTCTGTTCTCGCAGTGAATTGAAGGGAATGTAGAATATCTTCGCCGATTTCAAGCATGTAAGGGTCCCCTGTCGCTCGATATAGATACATTGCGGACTCTACTAGCTCTAATTGTTTTTAAAAGTTTATCTTTAAATGTTTAATTAAATTATTTTGTATTTAAAATACCTGGACGCAAGGGGTATCCTTCCCTTTGATGTGTAGCTTTACCCTAAAACAAAACTTTGTATATAAGTAACCTTTATTTATGTATTACAAATAGTCAAAAAAATCATGGCGCATTAATTACTATCCGCACCTGTAAAATGTTGTATAACTCGGGCAATCCTCCATATTGTTTTAAAATTCTGTGGTAATTGGTCATTGCTTTCAAGCCACTTTTGAATTCGCCAATCAAACTCAACATTCCAGGAAAAAAGGTTTCCAAACTATTGAATAAACAGTAAAGTGAATATATAAAGGACACATTAGAGTTACAAAACTATATATGTATATGTCGGACCTCTGAAAAGTTGTAGCCGATACATGGCCTTGCCCCATCGTGGCCCAAACGTACCAACCACCCTTTCCTAAATGTTTTTCAATCGCTCGATGAAACACTCTGAACATGTGCATCAGTTCTGGACTTTGAAATAATATAGATCCTTTGACAAGATATTCAAAAAATGAATCCACCCCAGCACCAATTCCTGCATCTATTGCCGTCCATTTTCCAGTTTTAGTATCGATATGATTCCCGACTAGATCCAAAGGAGACCGTTTCGCAAATAAGGAATGTACAGCACGTAAAGCAACCTTTTCATAAATGGGATCTCCCGTTAGCCTGGACATTTTAGAGAAAATTAGAGGCATACAAAAATAAAATACCAACTCATTGAACTCAAAAAACTCAATGAATATGCGAGAAATACCTGGATAAAGCACCAAATTCCACAATAAACGTCCCAACTCCAGCCGTACAAGTTACCGGCGTCTCCGCCGCAGGAACGCCATATCGTAAATTAACCGTTCCAAAAGGCATTCCTGTCGGGGTATCGAAAGCAGGAAGTAACTTTCGAGCTACAGTTTCTGCTAATCTCAATAATGGACCTTGACAAGGCCACCCTGGTTCAAGTTCCATTCCAGCCCTGGATATACATACCACCACGAAATATGTTCAAATCCTCAACACCCACTCGATAATATCTTCCCGTTCTTACTTTGCGCTAAGTAAATGAGCACTAAGTAGTCCCCCAAGTATCCGAATATTAGTTTCAAACACGGAAACATTAATATTCATATCAAAATGAGCATTCTCCAGAATAAGTTGAGCCACCCTTCTAAACTCTGAATAGTTTCCTACAACCGCCAATGTATCCAAAGTGTCGATAAGCGTAAGAGAATAGCTGCCCCATGTATCAACCCCATCACAACTTAGGGGTCGTAGTTCATCGTAAGGATAAGCATGCTGAATGTAATTATTGTAACCGTGATAAAATACTGACAGCACTTCTTCCCTAAAACGAAACACCACCAAACATTTCAATCCCTTTAATTTCTTTAAAATTAATTTCATAAACTAAACCTTATCATTAATGAATGATATAGCATAACATAACCCACCTTAGTAGAGTCAACCTTTTCTCATCATAGACTCGAATGGCTGCATTATTCAGGGAGCAAAATACCATCAACCAAGCGCACGCTAAGGTCACCATCCTCATCCTTGGTATTGGTATTGGTGGTGGCTGAAGAATTTGTCCCCACCACATTCTTGGTCTAAAAAAGCGTGTTTTCTCTACATGTTAAAAATGAATCACATCAAAAACACAAAGTGGTTATGAAACCTTACCTTCCTTTCGTCACTTATTGACTAAATGATGAACCAACACGTCTTCATAATAGGTCTCACTCAGGAAATTATTTATTTCTCGTCAATACTTATAATGATTAACTTAATTTTAGTAAAATGTAAAACATGTTGTAAAATGACTGGAATTTAATGACAAGATTAAATCTACCCAAAAGTCTGACCGAAGGGAAAAGAGAGAGAAGCAGCAGTAGCCAAAGTTCTATAATAATATATTTAACAGGTGTGTTGGGTGGGTGTATAAATAAGGCCGGCAGAGTATAGTATAGTATGGTAGAGCTAGTAGAGCAGAGCAGACGGTAAAATCGGACATTCATCAAACAAAAAAACCAACATTATTTTATTTTTCCGACTCACTTTTTACGAAATTAAAAATAGCATTTTGACCACAGCATATAGACATTTTTCTTAATTTTTTTTATCAAACGTGGTCAATAAGAAAGAAAGCTTTCCTGAACCTTTCGAGTCAATTTGATTGAGTTTTAGAGTTGAAAATAATAAGGGTAGTGCATGGGATAGGATAGGAGGACGAGGAGGGTTGGATTTTTGTTGATGTATTGAAGGAATTGATCTGGAAGTTGAAGTGAAATCGTTGTGTGGGCGGAGTGGAGGCGTCGGACAGAGGTAAGATAGCAGAAATTTTTTTGAGTTTTCAGGAAGTTAAATTTCATATTAAACTTGATTTAGAAATATGGATATGGATACTAAACGAATGAGTAGTTCTTCCTCGTCGTCATCATCCAGCTCTAGTTCGTCATCATCAGACAGTTCATCTTCATCCGATGAATCTTCGGCAGCTGATGACACTGGGAAGCGAAAAGTTAAAGTAGCCCGTTATGATCTTCCTCTTGAAGCTGAAGGCACCCTAACATTGCATTACGCTGACGATGTCGATGCCACAAGTAGCAAGAATTTTACTACTCCATTGCTTGGCGCTGGTCTGACTCCAGCGGGTTCAACTGGTGGTTCAGTTTCGGGATTACCATACTCATCCAAATTTAAAATACCTCGACTCAACTCGACTGACAAAGGAAAATTGATTGCTGCTGGAACTGTTGTAAATGATAAGATTCGAGTTGTTCCAGTGCAGGAGAGGAAACCAAAAGCGGAGAGGAAACCAAAAGCGGAAAGGAAACCGAAAGCAGGGGTAGTGCCCGGACATGTACGGGAGCTGAATGGAGACGGAAACACGAAGAAGCGTGGTAAACCCACAAAGACGTCACATTCGTCCACGATTTGGGATAAAAAGAACAATTTATGTAATGGGTATAAAAAATCCTCTCTACAGAAAGATCCAACATTTCGGATTAGGTTCGACAAGAGGACGAAATCCAGCCAAATTCCGCTACTTAATAAAATTGAAACGATTTCTCCAGGATCAAGTCCATTGGCTGGTCATATGAATAATAATGGTGCAAGTAGCAATGGGGATGTGCTGAATAGTAGCTTCCATTCAGAAGAGAGTGACAGTGACCGATTGTTTGCATTGACTATTGAGAAAAATGATACAGTGAATCTGAGGAAGCGATCCCTGAGGAAGAAGGAAAATCAACCTATTCTCAATGACCAGTATTTATTTGATCTCCAGCATGAGATGATGCTCAAAGAATTGATGATAAAGAGAAGTAAGGATTCCAGGTCAAAAAGTAAAGGTACCAAACGAGGACGATTACAGTGGAAACGAAAATCAAAACTAGATCCGAACTTTGAAGTGGATGGAGACGCTGCTCCAACCTATCTTCGTCCAAGTGGAAGAACGGCGGATTGGGATTTTTATCTGACTACAAAAGATTTAGATAATTTGAAGTGGATTGCTAGCGTTCACAAGTTCCCTCATGTAAGTTTCATTGTACACAGTTATGCTTATGCTACCATCCCTCCCGGATAGTGCGGATAGGATAACCTATGTAGACTACGATTAAAATGACCTGACCATTCTAAATTCTACTTTTACAGACGCCATTGTCGGATATTTGGAGTGATTTTGCTAAACCAGGGACGAAGATAGAAATTCCGAATTGCTTTGCGATTTGCAACAGACCCGTTTATTGGATTGCAACGATCAAGTACTTTGCTGGGTACAAAGTGCTCGTCCAGTATGAAACATTTGAATATGGCAAGCCGTTATTCGCATGGATTTCATTTTTTAGCGCAGTGCCCAAACCAATTGGGTATTGCGATAAGAACGGAATTTTGCTGTTTCCGCCGCATGGTATGTAGCTATTTTAATATTCTGTTGTTCCTTTCATTATTGAATTTAATTCTAATTTATGTAATTTTAAAACTGTTTAGAAGTATTGGATGAAAATCAAAACTTCTTAGATTTACTTCGATCCGTCATTCATGACTACAGTTTGACCACGTTGAGAGATGACCATTTGGAAATTGTGGCTAAGTCCATTCAATCACAAGCACGGTAATTGATAACTACGAAAGACGCAATGAGTCTCAATATGAAATTGTGCTAACAACATTTCCTGTGATGTGAATAGCTTCAAGATCGAAGATGTCGTAGAAGTTATGGACTGCTCTGCTATACATCAACGACGATTGGGGACAGTGACCGGAATCATTGCGGACCGCGTTCACGTAACATATATTGGAAAGTTCAGTGGAGTTACCAAGTATAACCTTGGTAAGTGACTTAACATGCCGCAGAACTTTGTCATGTGTTTTGAACTAATGATTACGTGTTTCAGCTCCAGGATTCTGGTTCAATGTGAACAGTGATTTAATTCAACCAGTCGGATGGTGTCAAACAATTGGAGTTGAACTTGCAGGGGTTCCAAAGAAGGCCGTTTTCCCCAAACTTGACATGTCAATAATGCCATCATACCCAGAGGACATGTATTTTGGAAAAGCTATGGCTTTTGAAGTGATCCATCCTTTTCATGTTAATCTAATCGCTACAGCACGCATAGAAGCTATGTACAGATTTGGATATTTCTTGGCAAAAATTGAATGTGGTTACCCACTCGTCGCAACAATACGTTTTCTGTATCATATAACGTCCCCGTGGATTCTTCCTTGTGGGTTTTGTGCAAAGCATAACATTGAATTGGCTGTTCCCCCTGGGGAACAGAAGGAAAATTTTAACTGGGATGCTTACTGCTCCTTTCACCGATTAAGAAAGTTGGATCTAAGCCCCTTGATGCCTGTATGATTTTATTGATTTTATTTAATTGCTTTGAAATGAATTTCGCCATCGTATTTGATTGAAATTGACAAATGCCTTTTTAAATTTTTAGCGTCCTGAAAACCCGTTTGCTACCGGTGAGAAATTTGAAGCGATTGACCTACGTCAGCCAACATTTTGTGGTCCTGTGACAGTGATGAAAGTGGCAGAACATTTAATGTTGATTCATTTCGACGGTTGGGAAAGAAATTGTCCTCAATCCCTTCAATGGGTGGACTGTAAATCTCGTGACATTTATCCAACAGGATGGTCTGAAATGACCGGACATGAATTTCAGAGTCACCCTGCGTTTCCTAACGCAGATGATAAATCCTTTCAGTTGATTGAACCTCCCAGTGCTCTTATTAATTATTAAAACCTCGAATGTTTTATTTGCAAGATAGACTAGTCCCTGTAAACGGAATATCGATTTATGTACTCCGGCTGTTTTTCGTTCGTAATTAATCGACCCACGATTTGATTTTTGACATTTTGACTAAATAAACTATGCTCTCGATTGTAGCATAGATATAGAGTAAGACTTCCTACATTTCTATGATCGTAACCGGATTTTGAAATATATGCTTCAAATAATAAATATGAAGTCTTTTACAGAGAAATGGTAAGAAATCTTTGTTTTTGGCTCGGCATTCAACAATATCACAGTCAGCTAAATGTTACAATGCTAATATAATAATGTCTAGCAATCTTGTAAACATGACACATACATGGCACACCCGAATGTAAACTACCTATTCATGTTTGAAGTACAGAGATTCGATGTTTTACAGCATTAACATGATGCATATAGACATCTGTAAAATTGACTATAATTGGTTCTGGACCGAGTTGCACTTCGACGATGACGTTTAAGTGAACTAATTTCGATGTGAGTTCCTTCATCCCCTGCAATAAACATATCTCATTTAAAAATGGTATTTTTATATGAAAACATTAATTTCGTAATAAACCTGCGAAATTTGTTGTTTTGCAATTGGCGTTTTTAGATTCTTTAGCCTTTTCATTTCTACTGGATCGAATCCGATAATTCTATTTAACAACTCGGAAGATAACTTACAATTAAGGAATCCCGTACCATCATTAATTGAAACAGTTAAAGTCCACGAACCATTTGCCACTTCAATATTAGAAATTACTGTTGCCACACATGCTTTTACATGTAAATTGTTGCCTAACTCGATCAAGCGGTCCAAGTTTTCTTTTATTTGTTTAATGTAGACATATGGCCGACTAGAGACGTTAATTGGATAAGTGGTTTCCACATGTATTGGTGGTGTAGTAGTTTCCACATGTATTGGTGGTGGACTCGTCCCTAACAAAAGATTTTCATCTATCTCCATAAAAAGTAAATCATCTTCATCGTCTAATTCGTTTGGGAATCCATCATTATCTGCCGTACTTGTGATGATTTGTGTAGGGGCAGTATGAATAGTATATTGAGATGGCTGAGTAACAGTTGCATTATTTTGGGTATTACGTGGAATGTTTCTAAAAAACAGATAGTCAATCTATAAGAAACATTCGCTACTCGCACAAGTGTAGCAAGCTGACACTCGTTTAGTTCGTAAGCTCATACAATAAAAACTTACAATCGGTCAGAAAGAAGAGCTTCCACACAATGACTTCCGGCCAAGCATTCCACCTCCCCACCAATAACTTGTATATTTGCTGAACGTAACTGAAGCACGCCTCTTCTACATTCAACCGGCCCCGAAATTAACACCTGAATAATAATTAAAATATAAAAATTAAGCTTAACCCTCCCTTGTTTTGTTGCTGGGCTGTTATAAATTTATTCCCCCGTACCTTTACACCCGGCTTGAGATTTAATGAAAGAACATTTATTGAGCTCATCTCCAATCCGTACACTGTTTGGCTTCCATCCGTTAAAGTAAGATACAAACATCTTTTCCCTGCAGGTGCCCAACTATTATCTGTACTTCTAGCAGCAGTCACGTCGGTGTTTTCATTCTCCAGTTTTTTTATACGCTTCCATTGATTGTATGCCGACTCTCCAATGTCTTGAACACAATTCATCTAC
>JAQIWQ010000266.1:0-20191 GCA_034695825.1 Folsomia inoculata | reverse complement strand
GTTGAAATTTGCATATGTCATCAATCGTAAATCTGGCTACAATATACGTTTCGTTTCATGACGATCGGTGGTAAAATAATGGACTTATGGTCAAAAAACGAGTGGAACTATCATTTTGTTATGGACTGTATATGAATGAGTCAGTGCCAATTTCAGCCGCATTAAATTATTTTATTATCCATGAAAGGCAAAGATGGAAGCTTAATAGTAATAGTAGCTGAGATTGATATTGGAGATTGGTGAAAAAGGAGCAAAACTGCAACTGGTCATAAATTCAACAAATGAGCTCCAGTCAATATTGGATTCATCGTATAAATAAACCAAATTGTAGCATGTCATGACGTTATCCGTTATTCAAAATAAAACTCTTACGTCAAAAGAAAAGATTCATACATAGCTAAAATCATTGCCCTTTGACAGGTCTCAAAAACAATACAGAACATTGTTTTAACAGAAAAAAACAGAAAATTTTTACAATCCTGCCCTACCTCAATTACTTGGGAATGGTCTAATAGGAAGGATGAAGTCAATAATACCGAGATTCGAGCTTCTTTAAAAAAAAAAGTAAAAATAATGGTTTTACAACTTACAGCAGTTTTGAACCCCCTTCAAAAATTCAATCGTCGATTCGATCACAATAAAAAATGTTTATAGGGTTTGGTTTGATGTTGGAGAGAGGTGTTTATGATTTCTATTTGTAAAACAGGAACTGGTCCCAGGATTTTATGTTCTGTCTGCTGACTTTGAGTCGTTATCTTATTTTGCTGTTATCGTATGAAATGACAGTTCAGTTAACACAATTCTCTAAAGTCCAATCCAATATAGGATATTGAGGATAACAAGTGAAATATACTGAACAAAGCGTGTGTTGTTTTTTCGTTTGTAGGTTAGAGAGGTCCGTGCTTGGTGCATGTGGTATGGGAATGGTCAACTGTCACTAGTGCCACTGCCTCATATAGGAGCAAAACAACGGAGGGAGAAGAGAAAACCGTTTGAGCATGATCAACAAGGAAGAAGAAGGGACGGAAGCGAATGGAACAACCATGAATATGTTTTGTTAGCGTTGGACTAACTAGAGGAGGACTGGCCTGTACATGGAATAAATTCTAAGTATAATGAAATTTATCATCTACTTTAATGAGTGTTTGGTATGTTAAGAGAAGCACAAAATCTGTGGAGACTGGATGACGGTCCAACAAAACCTTTGTTTGTAGGGAACCTTTAATTTTAAATAGACTTGAATATTGTTGTGATGCAGTGAAATATAGGGCAGATACTTATTATTAGATTGGGATAATATTATGCAGAATAGCAAAAATAGCTTCCTTTAATCTTTTACTCAAGAGCCCGTTCATGAATGAATGACTGATAAAAACTGCGATCGATAAATCTGGATATCTGGAAAAGTTTTACATTTTTGCTTTAAAAACTTATCCGAATGACTTATTTACAAATTAAATTATTAAGTTCTCTATTTTGAAACATATTAATGAGATAATGCATTCGACTGGGATGAGTAATGCAAGCCAACCAACCAACCAAATGAAATGAACGAATGTAAAAGTTGTTGCTTACTTGGGTTAAACGTGTTGAGAATCTGCTGAATCTCTGTGCTGATTTCAAAGTCGGCATTATCAGTGACTTCGACCGAATGTCGTGTTGGGGGCTTAACGGGTACCGGCTGTGGTTTTGGCTTCTCTACAACAACTGCTTCCTCCTTTTGCTTCTCTATCTTGGTGGGGGCCACTGCAACCTCCGTCTTTGGGATAGGTTTGACCTCTGCCAGGTCAATCTTTTTGGGTTCGGGTGTAGGTATTGGAATCAAGTCGCTATCAAATGGATCTTTCTTGTCCTGGAGGGAAGAAAACGGAGAGTCCTTGTCCAACTGGTCCTTACTGCTATGGTCTCGGGATGAATCCTCACTCTCATAGAATTTGGGAGGTTGAATGTCATCTAATGAAGTATTCATTAACATGGAGCTTGTCATACTATCGAAAAGAAAGAGAGGTTCTGCTGTATCAGTACCTCTTTGGCTTGCAAACGGTGGAATGGAAGCCACCGGCTTGGATTGGTCAACATCATGCGACAAGTGCGTGAATCCATACTTTTCTTCAATGTTGTCATCCTCCATTCCACCCAAGTTGGCTGGAGGTTGTTGAGAGAAAAGAGTAGACTCGAGCATCTCCTGAGGAATTCCAGCGTCCCCTCCCACCAAATTCTTCTCGACTGCGTTTGGAGAAATGGACTTGGACGAAGAAGAAGGAAGTTCTTCAATGTCCATGAGCGACTCATCCAGTTGCATTTCCATCTGAGGTGATTCTTTCAAAACTTCCAACGAGTCGGAGAGTTTGTGGGATAGTGGTCTGGATAAGGAATCATCATCGAATTCATCATCAATTTTATCGTCGTATGATGCATGAATAAAGTGCGTATCCTTCTTGAACAATGCTTCATCTGCATGTTTTGGAACTGGAGGTGGAGACCCTATGTCATATGCATGCTTGGGGACAGGTGGGGGAGCATCCTTCATCCTGAATGAATCCTTGGTCTCTACCTCTGGCTCCGGCTCAAGTTGCATTGTATCCCGACGCGTGTACTGATCAAAAATTTCTGTTGCAATAGGAAATCCTCCCGCAGAAACTTCTGGAGCCGAAAAACTACTACTGAAATCCATTCCACGAGACTGGAAGGGAGACGACTCTTTCAAAAGTTCAGGGCTTGGCTTAAAACAAGGCTCATCCGGAAGTTTTGGCGACTCAGTCCGCTCAGCGCTGCCAATCCCAAAATTCATTCCTGGTTCTGACTGAGTATTGTGGAAGTTAACTTCAGGTCCCATTCCCACCCAATTATCAGTGGGAGGCACCATTTGATCTCCAAAACGGGGAGGAAGTTGCTCCAGATTTTTTTGTTTCTCCCCATGAACTACTTGTTCAAATCCCATGTCCATAGCTGTTGGTGAATGTTGTTCAAATTCACGAGCAGCCGACATCAATTCTTCGGTGACTTTTGAGTCTCCACCCGCACTCTTGAAGTCGCCAATAAGGTCAAAGTCCCCGGAGGATGACAAGCCAGATGAACCACCACCTATTGCCTCCATGAATTGGGCTTGTGTGCTCAGATTGGATGGATTCGGGCTTGTGTCTGTAGAACTTTTTCCAGACGCTGAGGTCGCAGTGAGAAGATCGACACCAAGGACGTCACCACTTGTAACGGGAGGAATTGGCGTGGACTCGTCCAAGAATGTCGACAACTCCGTAGCCTTTTGGTTAAACTCCCGCATCAAGTCCTCTTCAAATCGGTTATCCCCTTGAGGTAGGGTGGATGATGATCTTAACAACCCAAAGAGATCACTGTCCTCCTTTTTCAAGTCGCTTGCTTTCTCCTTATTCAAGTTGTCCATCTTGCTGTTAAAGTCACCTCACCGGTAAAGTCGATCGATACCCAATCTCCAAATGTGTTACACTCAATTTTCAATAACTCCAAGTGGGCTCACTCCCTGTAATATTCACAAAAATATAAATGGTAAGTATTCCGTTGTACTCTTGAAACAATAGGATCAGGGTCAAATCAATATCAATTTGCAGACGAAGAAATAAATACCATGACCATGACCCTACAAACAAACATGCACAACTTAGAACCGACTTCAACCGGGTCTGCCCTAATTTTGGATCACCTTTATAATTATTTAAGGATGTTGATGCCAACTTTATTGAAATTCGCCAAGAGTTCACTTCGTTCGTTCGACTGGTGGTAATCAGAATTCGATGTTCGATCAATATGATGGTAGGAAATACCAAATGTGAAGCAGCCACGACGGGCGAATGTATGAAATATCAAGACCAAAGATGTGCAGAATGTGCAAAAACCGAGACTGTTCTTTTTCTTCTCTTTTTTGTGTGATGAGATGAATCTCAAATTGTTCAACTCTGACTCGACCATACATAAGTTCTAAAAATGCATCCCACTGCAGCACATCATGTTTGCTATGGAAGACTGAACACTAGCAATCTCATTATTACTTACAGACCAAGAAAAATGAACCCACTACTCCATCACGGTATCAAATTGTTTCTCTGTAAATCTAACTGCGTTATAGTTGGACGGTATTAACACCACGCAACAATGCCAATACAACCTACTACTGTGCCATGGTTTACTTATTTTACGGCGTTCGTCATGAAAGTGGCAAAAAATGCTGTGGCGATGATAGAAAGGTGGGGGGAATACAGTCATGCAAATTAAACCAAAGGATTTTTTTGTCAAGTTTAACAAATCATATCCACCCCCACCTCAGCAAATGGGCATCAATCCTACAATCGGAATCATACCCAAGTCAAGTAGTGTTGTATGATTTACTGTTGACATGAATTGCCTTCCTGCTCGCTTAAAAATAGCGACTTTAACTTACCTCCTTCGCTTTGAGTAGTTGATGGATCTGTGTGTTTATTTGTTCTGTTCTGGAATGGTAACACCACCCCACCCAAATGTACAAACTTTGTAATACAAGATGAATTTCCTTCTGGGAGATAGTTGCACAAGCACTGTGCGAGTGGTTAACTAACAGCTAATGGAACATGAGGATGACTAAATGAGAATTTGATTTGACTATTTGAGGCTTGGTCATGGGCATTTCGTTCCTCATGAATTTGTATAGTTTGCAAATTACGATACCACCGTATATATCTGTTCTGGGATGGCCTTTATTAGCATACATTTCAATAATGAAGGCAAAACGGAAGGAGGATGAGTCATTATACTACGTGTATGTGGTATATGGAGTTGTGCTGAGAGTACTGCCTGTACAATATATGGAGACAGAGACGGATAACGTTTTAACTTGCATAGGAATTCTATACAGAGGGAGTAATTTATTACAAGAAAATATAATGCATGTATGAAGAGTTTTAATTACGACGAAACTGGATGTCGTAAAAAAGTTACCCGTGTACAAAATAATGCAAAGCGTACCAACTTAACCCAGATGTGGATTGATTGAATCCACACTACCACTGCAACTGCAACACTAATGTCAAATTGATGCAGTAAAAGGTAACGTCAAAGTCACTTGACTTCGTTGGTTGGTATCCTTTCTCCACAATCGATTTCCTTCCTTCCCTGATCTCTTTACCAAAGTTCCTCCGTCCGGTTCCAATCACAAAAATACTAATGTAAACCAAGTGTGTCAGAGTTTATGAAGAAGACATTTATCTCTTAGTCACTTATTATTCAAATTTTCAAACTTAGATATCAATGATATTAACTGCACGATTCAAATGAGTGTCAGAGAGTGCTTCTACTTAGGAATAGTCAAACAACTGTATTGAATCTTGAATTGGCAAATTGTAAACGAGATGATAATCAGAGTATGAAAGACGTTACAAATTGAAAGAGAAAGGTGGTGAGAGTATAAAAATTTCCAGATATTGCAGGATTTGAGGGATTGAAAAGGAGACAAATTGTGAAGGCTGCTTTTCATACCATGAAGAGATGAGACGAGACTGCAGGTGGTACGTGGATGGATGATATGGTGGTAGGACAACATGAACTTTCCGAATCATTTCGGATCGGATTATAAAGGATTCGGACCGGAGGGACCTGTAGCCAGGAAGAAGGGTGGTTTCAAATATGCACTTGAAGGAGAAAGTTAGTGCAGCCAGGGTGCATGCATTAAACCAATTCACATGAAACAGCAGAAGAACACACTTCATGTCTCATTATCATACCATTCATGATAAACTTGACCCGAGTCGAGGATTATCCAGACTATAAAAGTTCTGTAATTATGAAACTGACTAAAAAATAAAAGACCCAATTCTTTCCATGCAATTCATCTTGATCTAGTGAATACCAGCTACATAATTTGTGGACACGTCTGAAACAGGAAGAGGGAGAGAAAAAAGATCCGAAATCTCCAGAACGCCTGTGTGTTTATTTGAATCGATATTTTAGCAGTCTGGAATCATAGTGCATGGAATAGAAATGTCTTCTGAATGAGACAAGGATGGATTGTAGATGGAGATGTCTCAAACAATGACGAAAAAAATTTCATGAGAGGAATTCCTTATAACCGAATTTGTGAGATGTTTCAATATGAAAAAAACAAGCAATATCCCTTGTACTGAAACCAATGACACTGAAATGTCAGAAATGGAAACGACTCATGATGAAGGAGTTAAACATTGACAACTAACACGCAAAACGTCAATTCCCCAGTCTGGCCTTCACAACTGCCACCTTCGAAGCCAGCTTCGGCTGAATCGGTATGACAAACGAATAAAGCTAAACAAACAAACAAACAAGAAAGAAAAGATACCCGGTTTTTTACTTTTTTTTTAACTTTTACTTCACTTAGTTAGAAAAGTTAGTTTTACTCCAAGTTCCATTCAACACTCATTCAACGAACCTATCCTAACCCAGGCAGACTCATTAAATTTTCATGGATGCTGATGCTAGTAGTGTTGAGTAGAGCCAACCATCAACGGTCATGAAATTGCTCTTGAAATCAACACACGGACACGACGTCTACTAAATCTCAACTACAGTCAACGTACGTTCCAACGCTAAAAAGAGACGGAAATGCTGTACTTACCGTCTTCTCCTTCTTTAATTCTTATTCCGATTAATACTTTCCAAAATTCTTCTATCCTTCTTGCTTGCCAATCTCACTCGACGTAACACTCGATTTGTGCAGATAAAATCAACGTCAATTTGTAATTTTTATCTCACCAACTACAGCAAATTTTTGCAATCTTAGAAAATACTGTTATGGAAATTCCATGCGGACAAAAATTTTAGCGGTTGAATGGTAAACGCAAAAAATTGAATTCGATTTATTCCAAACTGATTCCTTCGCCTTTTTTGCCTTTAGGCCTGCATCAAGGTTGGATAAAAAACTACGGCGTTTCCGTTACAACGCGAACGAAAGGAACAGTTGAGTTCAAGGGTTTAGTAGACTAATAAATGCTGAATACAACACAACAACCCTTCTATTATCTTACATAATATGCGAATATCTCTCGGTCGGTATATTTGGCTTACTTACTTGCAAATACTTATGAAAGTATAAGGATGTCATAATGATGTCATGAATTAAACACTTGAGAATACTATGAAGTCAATTGTATTGACTATGCCTGCATCTAAAATATCCTACCATACCAAGAAAGAGCTCTCTTACCTGTTTAACTATGTTTGATAATGCCACACCCACCCCTTTTCTGCTCCATCAAGTTCTCTCACTGACAATTCTAATGAAATCTGTTTGTATCCCTTCAGAAATTAGCGGGGGTCGACGAAAATCTGCTTCGATTGATGATGCTGTAAAATTAAATTCCTTCAGTCAGACGCTATATTTACAGAAACGAGTTGTAGATACTAGAAAGTCTTACTGTAGATAACCCTCGCGTCCACTCCAATGTTTGGAGGAATAGCAGGGGCTGATCTTCGTGAGGGATTATTAGGAGGAGGAACTGTTACCTCTCTCGGACAGCAGGGGAAACAATTCAGGCGATAAAATATGATTATGAAACCAATCTGGATTTATTAAGGAATTATAGGTTAAAATATGATTTCAAGCATCCCCCAAGCACATACTTACAGAAAGGACCGTGATCACTGCGCCAAGCCACAATACAAGAAATGATAGATTTGGAGACATACTCCTATTCTACACACATTTCTCACTCCATCATCCATGCAACTGGAACTGATCTAAACCTCACTAACAAAAGATAATTTCATTAAATCATTTATGCAAATTACTCTACAAAATCCTTATTTGGTTGGAAATACATACTGCATGATGTGATGATGGTTAAATGTATTCCATGCATGCACACATTTGATGCAACAAAGAACAAGTCGGGGCAGAAAAGGATCTTCTGATGATAGTAAATATGGCGCTGGGTGAACCTGTAACAGATATTTACAGTAGGAGGAACACGCCTCATTTGGAGGAGGATTACTAAATTCTGAATTAGTCAGTCTTTTGTTGTTTCCTCTTTTGTGCCTGTTTTATGGCCTCTGATAAACAAAATAGATAACCAAAGACAATCTCATTATTAAATCAAGTGCTCTATCAGCAGTGCCCTGCCCTGTACAGTCACGAGTCAAAAATGACTCATCTAACATCCTCATCCACCTCTCCAGAAAAGGGTTCTGGTGACTCTATCCAAATAAAAAAAGGGAGTGGCAGTGGGAGTGGCAGTGATTCTTCTCAAGATTTTGAACACAAGAGTAAATTTAACTCTAGTGGGAATTCTACTCATATTCAACAAAATGGGAAGCCAAAAAGAGTTCGAAAGTTTGCCAAAGAAAGTTTTGAAGAGGCTTCATTGTGGGATGCTTTCTGTACTTATCTCTGCTATGCCGTCCTAGTCATTGTGGGCTATGTTAATGACATAATCAGGCCACGTACGACACTTGAGAAGGGAAGAGAGGTAAAGGATTTAAAAAATAAAATATTGCTAGTATTTTTGAGTAGGATACAAATTTTGTTTTGTGTGTCTGGTTGATTGCAGGGCTATGTGTCTTTGTACGCCTCCTTTGAAAGTTTTTATACTCGCCATGTTTATAGAAGAATTCGTGACTGCTGGAATATGCCTGTGGCAAGTGTTCCTGGGAAATATATTACACTGATGGAGCGACAATCCAACGATTATGGGTGGACTTTCGAGTAGGTGTCAAGATTTTGTAGTAGTACATGATTTTATTTGATCATTGTTTTTTTGTTGTGGTGATGTAGGTACACGGGAAAAACTGTTACCTGTGCTAATCTAGGTTCCTACAATTATTTGGGGTTTGCAGAAAACCACGGACCGTGTGCAGAATCGGCGATTAAGATGGTGAAAGAAATGGGGGTGGCGACATGTAGTCCTAGACGTGAACTAGGGAATGCCAAATATCATAATGAGCTAGACAAGTTGGTCGCAAAATTTGTTGGGGCTGAAGATGCAATTACGTGTGCCATGGGTAAACATTGTTTAAAAATGAATTCCAACAATTTGTAATAAGATAAAAAATGACATATTGTTTAAATGATAGGCTTTGCAACGAATACGCTAAACCTGCCTGCTATTTTAAATGAGGATTGTTTAGTCATTAGTGATGCGAAAAATCATGCTTCAATCATATTGGGATTAAGGCTTTCGAGAGCAACTATTCGAGTATTTAAGCATAATAGTACGATTGTTTTATAATGGACTTGAACGTAAGTTGTTCTTGGAAGTTTGCTGTATTGATTGTATTGTGTTGTTTAGATATGAAAAGTCTGGAAAAAAGGATTCGGGAAGGGATTATTCAAGGTAAACCGAGGACACATTTGCCATGGGATAAGATATTTGTTGTCGTCGAAGGAGTGTACAGCATGGAGGGATCTATAGCTCAACTTCCAGAGTTAATTCAACTAAAAAAGAAATACGGGGTATTTAATACTTAATACGGATGTTGAATTCTGAAATGGTACTGACATAACTTGCTCTTGTCTGACAGATTTATCTATACTTAGATGAAGCTCATAGTATTGGGGCGATGGGTCCACGGGTAATGTAAAAAAAATTAAATAAATTATCACCGTGAAATGAATAATGAAATGATAGTGTTATTTACATGTTTTATTTAGGGAAGAGGAATCGTGGATTATTGGGGGTGTGATCCTAAAGATGTTGACGTTCTGATGGGAACATTTACGAAAAGCTTTGGATCTGCCGGGGGTTACATTGCTGGTTCAAGGGAACTGATCAATATGCTTCGTCAAAACAGTCACGCCCATTGTTATGCTACAGCTATGTCACCTCCGGTAGCACAACAAATATTGTCCTCCATGAAAATCATAATGGGATTAGATGGTACCAAGGAAGGAATCAAACGAATTCGCCAGCTCCGTCGTAATGCACGTTACTTTCGCTTGAAATTAAAACAAGCTGGATTCATTGTTTACGGGAATGATGACTCTCCCGTTGTACCGACTGCTCTTTACATGCCTTCAAAAATTGGATATACCGTCCGAGAAATGATAAAACGGGGTGTTGCAACAGTTGGAGTTGGATTCCCAGCAACTCCACTAGTAGAAGGAAGGACAAGATTTTGCATAAGCTCTTCACACACACAAGAAATTTTGGATCACGTACGTAATTAATTGTGCTTCTGATCTCCATCTCATATTGAATGATGTATTCATTATTTCAGGCGTATGAAGCAATGTGTGAAGTTGGACATGACATTATGATTCGAAATTCCAAGCTTCCTCGTCCTACTGGTGAAGTTATGTATGAAAATGGCAATGTGGAGGACGACGATGATCTGTATTATTGAAAACTGGATTGTGGCTATGTTGCTAATATCCTGGATGAAGACCTCACTTTTGCAGATTTTTAGTCAAAATTATAATAAGCATAGCATACGGGAAGCTACTTACATATTTATATTCTCATGCTGTAAAAAGATACAAGTTAGTGTTGTGTTTCTTATTACAGTTTACAATTATACCAGAATGTGGCTTTACATAATTTGTATAATCTATTTTATATAATTTATTACAATTTGTCTGAAATTGCATTTAGATATTCACTCAATACTATACTTCGGACTTTGTTTGCATTATATTTGTAATGATACTTTGAAAGTCATGTCATGACCCAAGTTCCTTTAAGCTAAAAATAATGTATAATGTAATTGCCACCCTGTTCACTACATGGTTCACCTTACCGGTTATTTAATTTGACTCTTCTTTCTTATCAACACTGCACAATTGTTCTTTTATGGTCCCTGAGTTCTTTGTCAAAGAACAACACAATTATCAGTGTTAATTTGCTTGGATGGTCTACATCAGACAATACTATTATAATAGGATACATTCCAAACGTTTGTAATTAAACTAACGGTTAAACTATAACACTCGTTTCTTTCATTATCATTAATAATGGTAAATATATTTTAATTCCTATAAAATGTTATCCATTATATATTTTGTTCCAATATTTTCTTGTTCAAGCAACGAAACTCCTTGCTTTCCATTTCCACTCCAAGTTGAGTTGGTTGAGTTTTGAGACGCTGCCTACCGAATACGAATATGAAATTAAAATGTTGCAAATCCAAAAAATCCTTGGAACTCCCCCTTTCCTGACTGACGCTTAATCACAGACACTTTAATAACGTCACGTTATGACATAAACACCCTTAAAGAAGGTCATAACGTGTCTGTGACGCCTAATAATTGCATGAACTCGATGCTACATGCAGAGTCCATTCATAAACGTTACGATTTATATCCTAAATTCAATGTAATTCGATTATAACGACATCATGTTCGAAAGCCATGCAAAAATCTAATACAAATGCTATAATATCAACAATCATAGCTCCATGAGGGGAGACCTGTTCATCTTGTTGAGGCGGATATTTCCAGTCATTTCTATTTTCCAGTCTGAATGATCCCCCTCGCACAAAAGGAGAATTCTAGAATTTCCACGTCTCTTCCTGCCTCAACTCAATCAGTTTTTGAGCCAAAAAGTCACTCATTCCTCCATCCATGCCACTTTTTGTTTCCTTCTAAATTATTTCTCAAATCAAAATTAGATTCCTTGATATTTCAAAAATACAGTCAATTTTGTAATGAAGCAGTTGTGATTGTAAAAGCAATTTCTGAAGTCTACAAATAAATCCGGCAAGTTTGGTGATTTGCACTTCAATTTTCAATTACACTTACATATCCCTCACTACATTTTACTCTAGTGACCCTCTTCCAACCCATATAAATGATTTGTGAATTACAGGTTGACAGCTAAACCTTAACCCAAAACAATGGCGAAATGGGGAGAGGGGGATCCGCGATGGTATGTTTTGTTTAGCTCTTAAAATAAATGTTTGTTAATACAAAAGTGCACGATAATAATGATAATATTCAAAATATATTGAAGGATTGTCGAAGAGAGACCTGATGCTACAAATGTCAACAATTGGCACTGGTATGGTACAGACAGTATCATGTTCCATTGTCAGTATGGATAATTTGCACTGGTAAAATTGGTAAAATAATACTGACTGACTTATTTAGGACAGAGAAGAATGCCTGCCAGTGGTCCAAAGACAAGCTGAAGGAATTGTTTGTCAACTTCAAAATTGAAACGAATATCGGTAAGACACAACTTACGAAATACTTGGTTGACATTTACTTTGGAATTATTAAAAATCAACTATTACTGGTTAATCAGGAACAGTGGAGATAACTGATTTGGACAAATGCGAAGGGGTAATCAATAATTCACTTTATTTCAATTATTAATAATAATTCCGTTTACTAATAAATTCTCTCTCTGAAATGTCACATCACATCCTGCAAAAACTTGCAAGATGCTGCTCTAATAATTATTTTGTTGAATAATTCAATTTAGGATGCTTCTGCCAATAATAGGAAAGCAAAAATTATAATTTTCTTTGAATGGGATTTGCGACTAAAGTGGAAGGCTAAATTATCCAGTGAATCCATCACGGGAACTGTAGAAATTCCAAATTTAAGTGATGAAAACGGCGTCAACGATCTAGATGTAAGTATATTATACAAAGAACGTGGAATGACCAAATGACCATGTGCAAAACGTTTGGATTTGTTTAAGATTCAATTTCTGACCGAGTCAAAGCTGGTCGAAGCGGAACTACTTAAACAAGCACTGCGATCCGAAGGCACCTCCAAAATTCAAGCCCAGTTAGAGAACTATGTTCAAGCACTTAAGGATGGTAAGATGTAATACTTTTACCAGTCTGGCGTTGTGATGTTGATTGGACTTTTTCATAATGAATCTAAAAGGACACTGGTGGTATTATTTTCAGAATTTACCCAGGGAATGATTCTTCCAAAGAAAGAAACAAATTCCAACACTGCGTGCTTCTCCAAACTTAATTTGAATGACCCCACCAGTAGTTCTGCAAAAAATAAAGTAAAATCGGAGAAGAAATCATCAGAACCCGTGAAATTAAACTTAACCAATCTTGAGACAAATGCTACTATGAAATGCACTGCGCAAGATGTGTACAATGCGTTAACACGACCCGAGGTGATGAATCTGCACATACGTTATCTCTAAATCATTTATTAATTTAATCACTTTCGCAGATGTTTGTGGCATTTACTAATGGTTCCGGCAGAATCGAGCCCAAAGTTGGTGGAACGTTTGAAATGTTTGGTGGAAACGTACATGGCAAAATATTAGCCCTGGAAGAACCCAATAAAATAGTGCAAGAGTGGCGTTTCAAATCATGGCCGGATGGTGTTTTCTCTCTAGTGACTTTTACCATAGAACAAAATTCGGACTCGACAGTAATCACGGTACATCAAACAGGAGTTCCTAAAACGGACTTGGAAAGAACCAAGGAAGGTTGGGACAAGTATTATTGGGATGCTATGAAACGAACTTTTGGATTTGGGTCGATGATGTTATGAAACCTGTTCGTCGTATATTTATTTTTTGCATTTAGTGTGGGTTTTGGTACTGATACTGATAAAGCTAAAGTAGTTAATTTTCAAACCATTTCCTACATTGCCGTATTCATACAATACAATCTACTCTACACATGTATTGATATTGATGTCGTAGTTAATCAGCCGAAACAATAATATAGCTTGAACATTCAACTTTCTTTGCATAATATCTTTATTTCCGTTTATAGCGTATACAAATTATTTGGCAACCTTTTGTTCGATTCTAATTTCTTAACGAAAGAAAAAGTAACTTATGTTATCAAGTAATTGGCCCGGTATAATTCGTTAATGTTGAATGAAACAAACTCGTGTTTTTAATTCGGTTGATATTGAAATCCTTGAAATAAATGACTTGTTATTTATTTCAATATTACTCTGATTATACACAAAACTTACGGATGAGATGCTAAACAATTGAAAAAATGATACAATTCTTCGCTATCATAAACAGCGACCTGAGAATTACAAACCCTACATCTCACCGGAAAAAACTTATCAGAATCAGAGTTTGCAACATTGGAGACAGTTTCTTCAACCGGCAACCCTCTTTTTCTACCTTTTCTCCCTTTGAACTTGCTATTTTTCAAGGGTACCGTTAAAGTTTCACTCCTATCTATTCTACAGTTCATAACAAACATGGCTCTAAACTGACCGGAATAAAACTCATGTCTTTGACAATCCATGCAAAGTACAGTGAAACATGCTGGACAATTCAGAACAGCGTCTGTACTAGGTAGCGGCGGAATTTCGCTGGTAGTTGCAGTGCTCGAGGTTGTCGCTTTAGGAGTGGTGGTGATTAGTAGGTCATCAGGTGTCACAGAGCCAGAAGCCACTGCCGTTGCCTCCACCGGACCTCCTGATTTGGACAGCGTAGTTGTAATTTTCTTTGTCCCAGGCCTGTGGTAACGACGCCGTTGTTTATCCACCCACGCCTGATCCGCAGCATCCGAATCGGGGTCATAGAACAGCTCGTCATTAGACATGACCTTTCTCTTTGCCTTGCGACGTTTTTGTAAATCCTCATCTTCTCCGTCGCTCTCGTCTGAATCAAAGTATACGTTGTCATAACTGGAGTTGACTTCTTCCTCATTCTTGGATTCTTGACCATCCATAGGTGAAGATTCCGCCCCTCCAGCAGCAACTGCTAATTGTTCAGTGTCTACAAACTTAACCCTCTTCCTCCCAATGGACGACGATGCGTTACTACCAGTTAAACAACTGGGGCCAGGTGGAGGACAATGAATGGCTGCTGGCCTGTTCGTAGAAACCCCACCACCCAACGAGTGCAGGGACGAAGATGAAGATGACCGACTCAGAGACCGTTGATGTTCCAAACCACCTTCATTTTCAATTATGGACGCCCGTCGATCTAATTCGGCTTCCATTTCTGCCTCAAAATCCAGCATTTTCAGGGTGCTCTTCTTTAATTTTGGTTCCTCAACTGATTTGATGCTCAGCATTTTCAAAATACGATTGTTTTCCATCCGCTCTTCCTCGTCACTGTTGTACAAAAAGAGGTAAAATATAAAGTCAAATTCCAAGTTAATGTGAATGAAGTATTATATTTTTAATTAGGGATTAATTCAATGATCAATACATGATGATCATCCTTGTGTGTGTGTTCGTTTCGTTGATTGGTTTGATTTATTTTACCTGTCCATCGCAGCAGCAGTGGTAGAATCATCATTCCCTTCTTCATCAGAGTCCGAAGAACCGAAATCAAGGTAATCCATTGTATTATTAGTTACGCTTTTTATTAAATTGGTGAACTGCTTGGTTTTCGTAAGTTTATAGAGACCAAACACAAAGAAAGACAAAGTTTATTACGTTTTATCCAAAAATCTTGCTTCCCTCCCGGCTTGCATTGAGATGGGAAGGAGTAAACGCAATACTGTCTATGTATTTTCTTATCGCAGTTGAATTTAGCAAAGTTAACTTCTAATCATTTAATTCAAATTTTATATGATTTTATTATTAATTTTAATAATTTTACAATAACAATCAGCCATTATGCATGGTCTTTATCTCTTTATTTTACAATAACTAAAAACTAGCCACAATAACCAGGTAAATTGGAACATAGAAAAAACTGAATGAGTTTGCAATAAAGTGCAACTAAAGGCACTGTTAATTGGTTTAGCTCCTTTTAAATTTTTTCTTGTTATGTCCCTTGCTCTTGGGCTTTTTTGTTCCTTTGGCCCATCTATCTCGATCTATTTCCCACTTCAACTGCTTTTTATCTGAACATATAAAATATGAATGAGTAACAACGTCAATGATAAGTTTTAGTAAGATGAAACCTCACCTGATCTGTCACGGTTTATTAAAGTCTGTGATCCGGTTGAAACTTCCTCAGCATTTTCTTCAAGCATATCTGCAAATTCTTCAGCAGGGGCAAACATGTCGTCACCTTTCATTGATTTCATCTTCTTTCTCTTCTGTAATTAATTATCGAAACATTCATAACTTTATGAATCCGTGCATAATTTTACTTTGTAACTTTTATAACTGCTGCTCACATTCGCGAATGATGGAACTTCATCTTCGTTATCTTCAAACATTCCCATTCCATCGTCACCTTCAGATAATCCATCGTCGAAATCGCCGTCATCATCCATAGATATAAACTCATCACCATCATCCCTTTCAAATTCGTCATCATCGTCTTCATCATCTTCAGATTCAGAGTCGTCTTGCTTCCTTTTCTTCCCTTTCGCTGTGGTCGTACTCCAGCCAGAGGCAAAGTCCACTTTTCCAACGTCTCTATCCATTGAATCTTCTATGTCTTCTTCATCGCTGTCATCAGCACCTTGTGTTGATTTGAAGTAGTTACCCATCAATGCATCAAATTCATCGTCCCCAATGCTCTCCACGTCAGATGTGTCTTCTTCCTCATCGTTACCTTCCTGTTTTTTCTTAACTTTTTTAGTTGTAAAAAACCTTTACAATCCAAAACAGCAGTATTGAGAGTACAACTGTTATGTTTGAGAGTACAACCAATAGGAAAAATAGCAAACTAACCGGTAAAAAAACTTTTCCTCTATTGGAATTTTGTCTTCCTCCATCGACAGGTAGTTCTCAGAATTAACAGGAACGTTTCTTAATCCTTTTGGTTGATATTCTGCTCGATTCTGCAAATAAAAATTTGAGAGTAATATTTCAAAAACAAGCCGTTGCCTTTCGAAATATCCATACCTTGCCGGGTTTCGCATTCCGATATGAAAACCGTTCTAGAAATCTCGTGAGTGTAAAATCTCTAAGCGGATTTCCGTCATACTTGATCGGTTTTCTTTTCGTTAAAGTCTGAGCAAATAATGCTACACTGGGATGAAAATGGTGCGAAAGGGTCATTAATTCAAAAGCTAAACTGTGCTCAGCCCCGGAGTAACAAGGGTTTCTGGCATAAGGATCGTATTGTGTTAAAATGCGTCCAATATCCGGCTTCACATCTTCAAGAAGTGGTTTTTCATCAGAAACTTCATTCCCTATCACGATCACTGGAATTGGATTTAATAATTCCGGTATTGAAGGAATTCCTGATTTACACGTTTTTCCTTCTCTTTCTGGCACGTCAATATTAATCCGTATATTTGAGGATTTCATTAACTTCTCCAAAGCTGCAATCTTTTCTGTTTTCGAATTTTTCTCTTCTTCGTCATCAGAGTCGGACGTATCTGTCACTTCTTCTGATTTGATCTGCGTAGCTAACTCGCGCTCACTATGATTTCCAACACGAACACATTGAGGATGGACTTTGGCGACTTCCGATAGCAAAAATAATATGGCACAGGTTAAATTAGCGGTGCTGCTTTGGCATATCTGTGGACATTTTAACAAATTATTAATGCTATTAATATTAATGAAACACCATTAATTGAACTTGAACAGCATCTTGATTTCTTAAATATTAAGTATTCCTCACCTGGAGGAGTCGTTTTGTAAACCCAATAACTCTATTCACTATTGTATCTGCCTTTAATGCTTTAAAAATAAGGTTTAAAAATTGTGCATTATGAGACGACGTTTTGAATTCTGGAGTATTCAGCTTTTCGTACAAGACTCTGTAAAACCTACGAAGGAAGCAAATACCATTCACACGAACATTCCTTTCCTATCATTGTAAATATGAACTCCGTACCTGTCAGCTCCAGTGGGATTTCCAGCGACATCAACGATTTGAAACAGAATACATAATGCTTGAATAGATATCGTGAACTGGGAAAGCTGAACAATCTTGTACAACGTGTCCAAGTTTTCTGAAAACTGGAAGCCGAATTCACGGGCCTGAGGAAAAGCTCGATTAATTCCAGTCAACAGTCCACTCATCATTTTGGTATCGATGTCACCCTGAACAACAAAATCCAATGTACAATTTCACGAGAAGGCCGACGTTTATGTTCAAATCTAAACACTTACCGTTTTGACACAAGCTTTGAAGAACGCTATGTATACAGTTATCAATTTGTGCGCCAGGGAAGCATGTTCATCTTTCAAACCCACCAAATTAAGAAAGCAGACCCCGTAGTACTGGGCACGTTTTGATATATTGTTTCGAAACAATAATCGTTCCACTTCCTCCACTACAACACGTTTCATCCTAGGATGCTCATCCAGCAATTGTTTCAAGTAGAACAAGGCACGAGACGCCATTTTTTTTGCTGGATCGCCAAGTTTGTTGACCAACACTTGTAGTAACGTCTGTTGAAATATATTCATTATATTGGTAATAAGTAAACATAAGTATTGATCGAAAAACGTTACCTCTTCTTGTTCCGGATGACCGACGAGAAGCTGGTAAACTGTCACAATTCCCTTTCCTCGTAATTTTTCAACAGTATCTGCAGCCATTCTCTTGACTGAATCAATAAAACTAGAATACAAAATCTTCAACTTATCCTCAAAAGCCCATGTTATTAGTTGTCTTTTCGTCGCGGACTTCAATTGGCCACCCTTATTTGTAAAGGAAACCAGTTTTCGTTCTGGGGGCAATAGATCTTCCAAGAAAAGATCTCGCAAAGTATCTGCATATAAGGGTTGTTAAATTACGGTATTTTTTAATTCCTTAACCATCAGCAAATAAATATTTAAACCTTACCTGCAGTCATCATGCACTGTTGTTTTCCCTGTACTTTCACCATTGAAATAAGCTGCTGAAGAAAGTGCAAATTATGCACTGGAGAATCTTGAATGCGAACCGTATAGGCTGCCAATCTGTCAGGAAGTGTTCCCGTCTTCATCATTTTCTCCATCCATTGATAATCTGACTTGTTGCTGCCTGTTGTGTTAGCTTTGGTGTAAAAAAATCGTCAGCCCCCACTTCAACGTCAACCCTTCGCAAATTTGAACGATATTTTCCAACAAAACTCACCAAATTTATACGCCTGGACATCTGCCTCTAGTAGACCATTAGCAGTCTTTTGAATCTGCACAATATCATCTTGCCTTATAAAGGGTTGCTGTTGGGGTAGGCCTTTCCGTTCATCACATTGTTCAACATCTTTACCTTCAGAAACTTGTTCCTCATACCATTTACTTCCACTAGGTTTTGCAAACATTTTAGACACATTTGGGTTTGGCTTGGGGGTCTCATCTCCGACACCACCTGGCTTATTGTCCTTCTTCTTCGTTATCTTTTTATTCTTTCCCTTCTTTACAGAATCAGAGTCCACCTCTGTCGAGAACACATTTCCATTCTTCTCTTCGAACCTTAAATGTTTTTGTTTTTGGTTCTTCAACTTTGGAGTCGTTTTCGTCTCCTCTTCTGCAGAACCCACTTTATGAATCGCTTTCTCTAGCCTCTTAACAGCTTGCTTTTGTTTTGGAACTTTATTTCTACCTAAAGGTGATGATACAACCCCAGGGTAAAACTTATTCAATCCCAATTTGTTTACGAATGCGGATATCTATAATCAAATCACAAGGAAATATTTTATTCAGAAAATGATTAGCTGTTTATTACTTCATCAGAGTCCACATTTACGACATCTGCTCCATCGTCGATATCAATGTCGATAGCTTCTTCACCACCACCTCCTCCTTTCTTGTGATTAAATTTTTGAAACTTTTTGCTGGAATGTTTCCGGCTGCCTCCAGCTGTCGAATCTCCTCCGACACCACCTGCACCTCCTCCTGCACTATTAAAGTAAGGAGGCATTCCCTTTTTGTTCTTCTTATCCATGATAAAGGGTGATAATCCAGTCCAGATAATAATATCCAAGTAAAATCACTTTGAAACAGTGATGAATAAGAAATGCTAAAACTATAAGAATTAATATTTTTAACCCAGACTGCACGTGCTGCGAGAGTAAATTAAAATTTGCAGTTGGAGCTAGGATTGGACTGGGGATTTAGGAGACGGCCGGATTATGAGAAGAAGTCAGTGGTTGAGAAATGTGAGACGAATAAGTGAGACGAAGAAAGTGAGACACCTACTTAAACTTGAGACAATTTGAGAAATGTGAAAACTTTATATAAAGTTTGATAATATAATATTACATGATGATGATATGTGTCCCGTGATAGCCGGAACTTTATTTCGAACGAACAATAATCAGTAATGATTGATAACATGTAATTTAGAATGAAAGTTTGATGTACAAAGTTTAGTTGAATGAGAATGTAAAATAGTTATTCACTTCATAAGAGTGCTACCCCTACAAAAATTAGCCATAATGTCAATTCCTGCAGTTGTGGAAGTAATAATAGTGAAGAAAT
>JAQIWQ010000265.1:0-20195 GCA_034695825.1 Folsomia inoculata | reverse complement strand
TGAAATAATGTTATTAATTTTCAATGCCAATTTAATTTGATGCAATGTGAACTGATTAATTTATATACCAATCAATTTTATATTTGTCACGTCCTAGGCGTCCTAGATTAGAATGTTTCTATTCATGACATGATTAACAAATGTAATCCCTTATGCCGGATACATCTTATTGAAGGCAGAAATAATTTTCCACTGTTATTTGTTCACGAAATTTACCCTTTTTGTAATTTTCGATAATAAAAATGATTTATCTGCAATGTCGTAAAACCACTCAAGTGAAAAATTCCTCTCTCTTGTTTTCATTCCGAATTAACTTTATCAAGCGTGTAAATAACAATGTTGGGACTAACTCGAATAGGTATATCAAGCATTTCATTTCCAAACTATTATACAAACTATTATAAACACAATTAATTACAGAACCTTGCCGAAACCACAAATGTTTTCGACAAAAAACATTCGTTAATGTTTTTTTACAGTTGTCAAAATTCTGCCATACTTTTGGTTCCATTTCCAAATATTTTTATGCGGTTTCTAATTTGTATTTTTTTCAATATGTCAATATCTATGCAATCCTTTGTTCATTCTCTTTCGAAGATAATCCTTGACAAGCCTCTGACACAATATAGCCCAATATTAACAACTCAACCAACTAGAGTCAAATCGCAACGGTCCTTGCATTTCCATCCCCACCCTCACTCCCACACCCTTTTCACCCCCATACTTTTTCAGAAATAGCAGGGGTTTTAAGGAGTCTGTAAATCTGAATATAAGTTTTAAAATAATATTTAGATCCATATAAACATCATTCTGGCTAAAAAATGAAAGAAAGTCAAACTGAGGATAGTATAGTGAACTCATAAAGCAAACATTCATTAATAGTTTGAGAAATTGAACATTTAACACAGTCAAATAAACTTTGGACAATTACAAGCGAAAGTGTAAACTAAGCTGCAACGCAAAGATCAAAGGTCATTCATTAATAAGCAGGGGATATTTGATACAAATGCACTGAATGTGCATTTGCATTGCAGGTGTTAGCAAACGGGTTGGTGGCAAAAGCACTCAACTTTTCCAACGACAGCTGAAGTGAGTGGAAAGTGGAAGGAAATTTTACTTTTTACTGAATTTTTGTGATTCTGTCCCAAATCGTTTTCAATAAAAATAAAAATGAACCCACAAATTGTGGGGGGTGACACAAGTTCATCGACCTCTACTAACCCATCTCAATTGGAGGAAGTTGACGGGGCTGATGACAATTCCCATACCCCAAAAAAACCCTTTGGTAAAAACATTCTTATATTAAACTTATTAGGTATGTTATTTCATATTTGTAATTGGTTTATTAATTGATTGTATGTGATTGGAATCCACAGATTGTTTCGGAAATTATCGGTTATCTGGATTTCCATACCCTGACCCAATGTCGTTTGGTCAACAAAGTGTGGAACGAGCAGATTGTAAGAAAACTGCGACAAAGAGGTGCTATCCGATTAATCCGTCCACAAGCGGGCTGGGGTGGTTGCTTGCAGAATTGGACCTCAAAGTTTGCTGAAAAAACAAAAGTTATGAAAGCGCTGAAAATGGAAAACATTTCACTGAATTTGTACGGCTGCAACGAACTCTACGTGACAAAGGATGTTGGTTGGCTTATGGACAACTTTGGGGATCAATTCAGATATCTGGGCCTTGCAATGGAGCTCACGAACGGTAGAGATGCCGCTGTATTTTTCAATATTTTGAATCGCCTCCGTTCATTAAAGGAGATTGAACTGGACTTGAGTTTTGAAATTGACTGGAAAAAGAAAAAGCTTAAGCTCCCGACACCATTGGAGACTGTTCAAAGCCTCAAAATCAATGATATCATGCATTTCCAGTCTGCTTATCGTGCCCCATCTCAAGACCCATCTCTCATTTTGAAACTGCTCAATCTTTTTCCAAACGTTGAGAAGATTAAACTGCAAGGATACTTTTTTATGGCTACGTTCCTATCGAATTCACTTGACGATGGAGGATTTCTACCATTTCGACACCTAAAAACATTGGACATTGAATTGGGTTACAGACATAGATTTGCATTAACGTTCCTACAAAGATTGGAGACGTCCCAACAACTTGGGTTGGAGAATTTGATAATTAGGGGTTTATGGTTTTATCAACGAGAGCTTAATGCTTTGATGGGAGCATTGAAGCGGCATGCACCAACGTTAAAATTACTCCATTTGATGATGAATAATTTCGGCGTGGGTATTGGCCTTGCATTTAAGTTGCCTCCTCTTCCCAAACTAAAGAAATTGGTCATTTGGAATTCTCCGTCTTCTAATAAAGAGGGTGGTGAGTGATTGTTAAAATAAATATAATTCATTCGAGGTATGTGGAATGTGTGTTTAATACATACTGGTTTTATTTGTTTAGATGGGACACCTTATCATCAAGTTTTCCTTGTTGGAGGACTTGACAATTAGACTGGGTATGTCACTTAATGGTCAGTTGCAGCTGTCATCCAGAAAGGTGAAGAATCTGTTCGAAGCGTTTGTTCCGTTGGGAACGAATGCTCATGAGAATACATGTGCCACTATGAAAAAGGTGAGCTTTGCCATCCCATTGGACTGGGAGATCGACGACAACAAAATTTGGGGTAGAAAGTTGCTGAAAAGCTTTGAAAATATGTTTCCCAATGCAATTTTAACACCGGCAACTTTGTTGAAACTCAAGGGCGTTTAAAAGTTGACTATCCTTTCCAAATTATAAAGGTTACAGGGTGAAATAATGTTAAAATTTTATAATACCATTCTCAATGCCAGTTTAATTTGATGCAGTAGTGAACTGATTAATTTATATACAAATCAATTTTATATTTGTCACTTTACGTTGTTCAAGATTAGAATACAGTTTATATTTCTATGCATGTTTGACGAATGTAATCTCGTATCTCGTCTACCGGATACATCTAGAAATAATTTTCCACTGTTATATATTTACAAAATTCAGAACCCTTTTGTAACTTTTGATATATGAAGGAGTATATGAAGGATTTCATTTCCAAACCATTATGCAAACTATTATAAATGCAATTAGCTACAGAACCCTGACCACAAATATTTTCAACAATCTTCATAACATTTCTTAATGTTTTTTGCAGTTGTCAAAATTCTGCCGTACTTTTGGTTCCATTTTCAAACATTTTTATGAGGTTTCTAATTTGTATTTTTTTCAATGTGTCAATATCTATGCAATTATTCATTCTCTCTCGAAGATAATCCTTGACAAGCCTCTGACACAACACAACCCAATATTAACAGCACAACCAACTGTCAAAAAGTCAAATCGCAACGGTATCCTCACCCCCACCTCCATACATAAATTGATCGATTGATTGATTGTATGATTTTTGTCAACATATGAACTACGACAATACTTACGCAATCGTAGTAACCGTTCTTCAACGCCCTCACATCAAAATTTCCAGTTTCGTCAGAAAACAGTGGATTTTAGCTACATACACCACACCACACCTCATCTTGTTCTGCAAATGTTAAGATTGTCAGGATTATTACGCGTCACTTGAATCCAAAAACTACGACCAATTCACATTAAATGGTTTTCCTACCTGATTGATGAAGAAAATGAGAGTTGACGAATAATTTTTAGACAATGATTTTCTATTATAAAAGGGTGTCACACACCATTATTTTTTATTTGTATGCAAAATACTTGTAAAACTAATCACTATTAAAGACGCGTTTCAAAACTATGAATCGTGCAATATTATTTTTCCTAAACCCCTGCTAATTCATCGTAAACTATTTTTTAATTTGCAATCTTCCACGGTAGAATCTTAAACGGATAGCGAGTGAAAACAGGAAGCATATTCGGACCTGACAATTAAGTACAGAATAGAAAATATTACTGGAAACTAAAAGCTATACTGTTAGCTTGTAAAATGGCGTGCATCAGTTTAATAACTGCAATTTACTGGTAGAGATTGCGAGTTTAGGCGAAGGTCATAAAAAATCATTTCGCCACTCTATGGGCGTTACTAACTTTCAGGAGTACATGAGCTTGCTGAATGCTGGAATAGTAAAAAGGCGGATGATTAATTTTTTTATGAAATTACTAGTGATGATGATTTCACTAGTCTTATCTATTTTCGTAAACCAATTTTTGCTAAATTACTGTCATTGGTCGGAGTGACAAATCACAAATATTGTAGAGCAGCCCCATGTATGTAACGTATTGGAGTAATATATGATGTCATGTAATTAGCCAGCTTAAAATAGAGCTTGAATGCAAAGAATGAATCCACGGAAGTACCATGTGTAATCTACGTACATAATTAGATTTTTAGAGTAAAAATTGGTTATTATACAGGGAGGGTGGAAAATGTTAGGAGGGAGGTTGTTGGGTTTTGGGATTGGAGTAAAAGAGTAATATAAAATCCCAGCAAGAGAATGACCAAGCTAATAAAGAATGACTTGAAACACTTTTCTTGATCACAAAACAACACACTTTACTTTGCATACAATCTGCAAGCAGCACCACAATTTCAAACATAACCAACCAAGAGGGCTTACGATATGTAGGAACCACTTTCACCCTTATCTGTGGTTTATTTGTAAATGACTTGACTCACCCGTGTTCTGGCCTTGGAATTAATGTCTGTGTAAATTAGTATATTTGTATCAAATGGGCAAGAATACATGTTCAAGTGGAGACTTTTCATGGAAATACCAAGGATGAATTCGTCGAATTACATAATGTCTAGTCAGGTATAAGTTTTTCGTGTATGCAATTGTACAGGTAAAATACTGATGAAATACAGAGCATATGGATTTGATTTAGTTTTGTATGGATTAGTTGGCAAATACTCGAATGGCTATAATTAAACTGATAATTAACCACTTATCAACCAACCACAGTATATTAGAGTATTTGTGATTGATCGGAGCTTTCGGAATCGACTCATATTTATTTATAACCTGACTAATCAATTACTCGAAAAGTCCCCGCAGTCCACTTCACAAATTGCACGTGCACGTATATTATAGTACTATTGGTTGTGTAATTATTGATGAAAGAATGAAATTAGTTCCACCATTGAATATATGCTGTGTAACTAAACTTGATTTAATCTTCCACATAGTATGTATAGCAGTTTGTGTCTTGACCAGATGACGTTGGGCGTTGAACAACAATTGAGGAAAATGGCTACCGCAGTGACAAGTATAATACGCGTTTCATTTTATGTAATAGAAATTTATGTAATAAAAATATCCTATAAAAAGGTATGCAAAATCGTGTATTCCTGATTTCAATGGTCAATACTTACAGTGGTACGACAAGGAAAACTGCACCGACACATACCTTCTTGGTGATCCTTCCTTCATCTAAAGAAGCGTTGATCTAATTGACGCTGTGATCCAACTCGCGAAGAGAGATGCTCAACAAGTACACGACATGGGACTGAATTTGAAGAAATACGTATGAACACACAACGATGATCATATCACTGGAACTGGTCTCCTGAAAAAATTGCTGGCTTTTACCAACGTGAAAAGTGTGATTTCGAAAGAATCTGGAGTGTACATGTCACACAAGGGAATGAGATTAAGTTTGGGGATATGGTTATTGAGGTTGGTGAATGGTGACAATTTCAATGAGCCCACGATCATTTAACTTTGTTGTTATTAACTCCAAAAACAACAAAGTTAAATGATCGTGAATGAGCCAATGTAACCAGAAAATTGTATACCAAATATTTTCGATGCTTCATTCATTGCAGGTCAGAAGCACCCCAGGACACACAAATGGTTGTGTGAGCTATGTATTCAATGAAGGGAGATGGGTTTTTCCTGGCAACACTGTGCTCATCCGGTGTGCACAAATTGAAAATTTTAAATTTCAACTAATTTTTGGTCAACCTGGTTTTGTAGTGGATGTGACAGAACAGATTTCCAAGAATGGAGTCCAGAAACTTTGTACAACTCTGTGAAAACCCAAGTCTTCAACTTGCCCGAGAATTACATACTTTATCTATCCAGCTCATGACTATAAAGATAATATAATTTTGACTTAAAAGCACACCTATTTCAAAATTATTACATAATTTTCCAGGTCTGACTGTTTCTACGGTTGAAGAAAAGATTAAATATAGTCCCCGTCTCACTAAATCTTTGTTGGAATTCAATACCGCGTCAAACTTGAACTTGGATTATCCGAAGCAGATTGATGTAACTTTGCCATCCATTAAAGTATGCGGATTATATAATCTTCCCGACGCTGAACGAATGGATAAATTGGTTACATTGATGTATTATGTTCAGTTTTTATTAGTTGCTGCTTGGTGCTTCATTTATTATGCAAAATGAAAAAACAGTAATGGGGTCCACCATCCATCTGTGAACTTAGTATTTTATTGGATCAATTTCATCAACATTGTGGCATACATAATATTTTGTACATATATTTCTTGGATTTTATTGTGTTTGCTTGTACTTGTTTCATATACTTACTGACCACAAATCAGCAGCATAATATTAATTAACAAACCTCCTTTCTATGAACATTCTTAGTACGCTACTACTAAATAACTACACACTAATAACATTTACATTTAAGCTTTAATTTAGATCGCTTTGTCGGACGGAACGGAATGTCATCCTAATGTGGAAAAAGTGGTTCATGGCTCTAAATGCAATGCAGGGACACTTTACATATTTGTAAAGTAATTTCCGGTATCTATTTTCTAAATTATGCACAGAATCATTAGCTTTGAAATTGAATAGAAGGATTCTGCAACCTTTGCTATCCACAATACGTGAGGTGTTCGTTTGTATTAAAACAATAGTAAATGTGTCAGAAGTTAACAATTTTTACTATGACTTGATTTGAATGCACCTCTTATTGGAAATATTTTCATATGAGTTTCTCTTACATTGAATTTTTTAGTTATACAGTTATATTCTGTGTTGTCCGAAATTTTTGAATATCTTCTCAACTGCCTTATGTATTGCAGTTTTTGCGAAATTGTTACGCTCAAAAATGGATTATGTGACCATGTCTCATCTCATTATTAATTTCATTTAGTTCTATCATGTTAACCAAAGTCAATTCGATTCAATATAAGGTTGTCACTTAACATTATTGACATATATTGTAATAGTTGCAGAGTTAAATAAATGTGCAGAAAAGTTGGCAAATTCATCACTGTCCTCCATAAAATCGTATTTGACATTTGTTTACTGTGAAGGAAGGTTAATAATTAATTGGAAAGTGTAGTAAACAACCTGAAAAACAATGAAGAAATCGTGGATGGACTTTTCATCCCAGACTATATATATTCCCTGTTTCATCTAAGTGCTTTATAGCTAAATTTGGACCATCTGGATCCATAATGGCCATAGATGCCTTATTATGCGAAACGCCTGCAAATGCATACAACAAATGTTATATATGCATTCCTCTGGTATGAAACCTGCAATTTTATTGATTTTTCTGTATTTGACTTTCAGGTTTTGACTGGAGTCAATTTTTGGATACATACAGGTGACAATTCCTTGTTCTCGTATGTCCATGTCTACGAAAAAGACGACTTAAATTTGGAAGCAGACTGACCGGTGTATATCAAAATATTTACATCAGCAATGCTTGTATTTTGTTCCAAATTGGTCAAAATATGTCTTGCATAAATTTAAGTATTTCGTAAATGCCTACTTGAGAAGTGATGTAAGAGACCTTCATTCACAGGTCTAGTTGTTATTTAAATATATTTTAATATCTGCTAATGATGTTACCATGTGTAAACATATCTAGATACGAACGTTAACTCATATTTCAATAGATAATTATGTGAATTAATAATAAAATCTGGTGTAAAATGCTGTATTTTACAAAACTAAGTCACTTCCTGGCAATTTAGTACCTTACAATATTAATACTATGTAATATTAATACTATGTAATACTATGTAATATGTAATATCATAACTAGCAACAATTATTATTATAAACAGATTAATTCATGAATATCAATAATTACACAAAGCAAGTTTACAATTAGTTATGCACATGCCATTTATCGACATCTTCAAATTATTAAATTGGATATTAAACTTGCTAAATATTCAGGAACTAACCCAGCCAGCACAGAACCTACTAAACAGTACATAAAACGCAATGCGAAATGCATAATGAAGTTATGATGAAATGAGACAAGATCGCATACCCAAATCATTGCAACTTTGAAGTGTGTAAAACACGAAGATTTCATAATGGGTTTTGCAGCGCTGATTTTACATTACAAAATCAGTACAGCAACTGCATGGAATTCCTCAGGCTTTTATTCGTGTAAAATGCAATGATTATGTATGGATTTTGTACTTGAATGCACTATTGAAAACACAGTGATATGTACATTACATTTTATTTATTGAAATTCTGTTTATTCCATTTTACAATAAACGTTATTCTATTTTACAATAAATTTACAACAACAATTAAGAATAACTATGTAACATCACTAAAAGTTAGTATGACTAAGAGGTATACATATGAATCTGTTTTTAAATGGTAGTTTAAACAGTTTGCTTTTAAGATCATTAACGCGAATTACCTCGTCCACGCTACTCAAGTTACTAGAACATTAATATCTAAAAATCTACTGTAAATAACTCAAAATTACTTGCATTGGCAAAGCTATCCTCCATGTCCCTGTACGCCGGCAGCTGATTGTGTTGTTGAGCTTGCAGCAAGACCTCCTCCACTGCCCTCCTTATTTCCGTGCGAGTGTACTCCTCGGCGTCTCCATCTCTTGGTTTTGATTTTCTTAAGTTCTTGTTTCGAAAAAAGTTTCCAATACAATTATTCACAGATGAGTCCGTGGCTTTTTCACCGTGTAGAGATTGTACGGCAGCTGTAGTAATTAATTGATCAATGGTAATATACTTACAAATGTTAATGACCAAATATAACATAAATCTTACCTCTTATACACTTAGCTATTAGCAATTGTCTAAACTCTTTTTTTCCTGATTTATCAGTTAAGCGGATTGTTGTGGCCAGGTCTGGAGACAAAATATGTCTTAAAATATTGTAGACGTTTTTATTCACTGAAGTCCCACCGACGCGTCCAAGTTCACCCACCTAAATGAAAATTTTTACATCATTAGAGCGTGCAAAAATGACTAATCCCCAACTGATCACAAAATACTCACAAGTTTATTAAACTGATCGGGTTCCTTTATTAAATCCTCGGTTTCTTCAATCTCTCCTAAAGTCTTCAATGGAAGTGGTGGATATTTATGCTCAACGCATTTGTTGGTGGGAGCATTTTGGAAAAAAACTGCCTATTTTGCCTTTTCAAATCCTGAACGTCTCTGCACAGTCCCTCGATTTTCCCTAGCATCGATGTCATAAGCTGCGACAGTTCTACAAGAAAAACAAAACTGTATACATTATTTATGTCTATGATAATCGATCGAAATGAATTATTAGTTTAGAATGTTTACCTGTGAGTAAAAATAACACTATTTCCAATTATCCTGACTAATTTTACTTTGAAGAAATTTCTTCTAGATTGAGTTGAATGTTGAGTTGATTTCAGTTATAGAACTAGTTAGTTTCAGAACTAGTTATGGTGGAAAATGGCGGTGCACGCGTGTTCATTTCTTTGTGTAAAATGGCGGTGCACCCGTGTACACTTCTTCGTGTAAAATGCGATGTAAATGCGATGAAAATTCAATGCTATATTGAAGCGAAAATACCTTACGGTTTCATCAATGTATGTATGCCTATGAAATCATACTGGAAGGTCCTTTAGTGATTCCGTATGTTTTTTGCGTGTAAATTTCCCCGATGGAATCGTCATCATGTTTTCCGTGGGGAAGGTTGACACATAAATGCAGCGAAGTACTATGCTATACAGTTTCATTTTTGAATCATCGTGTATATGATCATTGATGAATTGCTAATTATAGTTTGATCGCATTTACTACAATGAAACCTTACATATGTATAAACGCATTGCAAAATCACTACAAAACATCACAGGTTCATAGGAAAATCATCACTGAGTGCTGGCTGGGAAATTACTTCAGTAATTAACTTTAAACGACCAAAAGTTCTAAACACAGTTCCTCTATACATTTGAGCCGGTTGCACCTCACAATTTCTGCAAATCAAACACAGATATTTTCTTCCCGACTTTATCGATAAGTGCCAAAAGTCCATTTGTTACTATAAAATGGAATTCTATTAGTGTTCGCTATTACTCTATCAGACTTGAAAACAGTGGGACGATGTGCCCCGACGAGAGTTTCATAAAAAAAACTGCCACAAATACAAATGTGCAATGAGAAAATTTCAGGAGTAGTGCATATGATCATGCGAATTGCAATCATAACAGGAAGTTCATACTTTTTTAAACCACAATGAGAAAACTGGTTGTACTATGTCCACATTTCTAAGCTAGATAAACAGCAGTGGCATATTGTTCTTTTCAATTTTCGAGTCACGAGGAAGGAGGAAGGGAAGCAGAAGTATTCGAAGAGGTCCTATAGTTCTCAGAGTTGTTTGTTATAGATAGATTTGTTGAACTCAAAAAGGGAAAGACTGCTCAGAACAAATAGTATAACTGCTCCTGCATTGAAACAAGTTAGTTCTGAAGATACACCTTGAGGTTTTGATGACTGCAACAGACGATGCCAACTCATTACCACTAGTTGACAAAGGAGAGCCAAGTTACCAGTTTTTTGAACATCCGGCTTTTCGTTTCATGTTTTGTTAATAACCATAACATCGCACCCCTGATTTTCTTGTATGCCATACAATTCAAGTGTGTCGTAAAGTAGGGCGAGCTCTTTCCGAACGATAAGCCCAGGCTACATTTAAAAGACAAATTAAAAACTTTGTCGATTTTTATTTTAAAAACCATGGTATATCCATCCACTGGTTTCTTCATGTATTATTAATATTCAAACACAAATGCACTTCATAAATTGCCCCTAAACTAAAAAAAGTTCAAACATAAACAATACGGCTTAAGGCCTTCAGGTAATTGAATTCAGCATGGAGACGGTATGAACCTCCGAGTTGCCTCCCAAAATTTCGTTGAACTCAACAAAGGAATTGTAAAAACTGGTCGGGACAACTCGCCCAACTTCTTTTGCCACAGAGGTTCGTAGGGGAGATACATGGTGTGTTTGTGACGACTGGAATCGGCGATGCCGACTCAATACCACGAGTTGACAAAATGACTAACGAATTAATAAACCATGGGACTGTGGACATAAGATTATGCTGGGAACAATTTTGTTGAAAAATCTTCCACTATTTAAAAGTGTTCAAAACCGTGGTTTGGAGATTTCAACACAAACATTCAGAATTCGCGCCAACAAAGTCCAATGTAGTTAATCTGGGAGTCCAGGACATTAATGAGGGAACTTAGTAAGGAATTATTAAGTTGTTAGAGTATGTCGAAAAGGATGACATTTTATGACATGAAGTTTGATAATGCTGCATTATTTATAATATGTATATTGCACTTAATAAGTAATTAGTCGATGTTTGCCAGGTACTTACCTGACAAAGACGGCAAGGTTATGCCATCAGTGTTGAATGGGGATGTAAAACCTGTTACAATGTTAGAGTTTCGAAATTCGATCGCTTCAACGCTGACATTGACGCAGAAAAAGTACACTACTAGGACAGTGCAAAGTGCAACTACTCCATTCAATATATTCACGCATGTATTGAGTTGAGTTGTGAATACGTACAGTTAAGTGTTAACGATATTATAGATCACACCCGAGCCTCTAACCCAAATCGCGCTTCTCGACCGACTTGGGGTAGAGGCGCAGGTCTATTATCACTTGCGACAAAATATTTTTCAACAGACAACGGTTCAATGATCACATGAACATGCACAGTGGCAAAAAGCTGCATTCTTGTCCCATTCCTCAAAGTCACATTTCGACCGCAGCGAATTCACGTTCCAATTTTTACGCAAAATGAAAAATTTATTCCATACCGGGGAATACTAGAATCCATGCGCGACAGCTATCAAAAATTTGAGGAATATTTTCCTTCCTTTCAGTTTTTTTTAAACTGGAACATGATTTGTTTCGCCAATTTCTCTTGACATAAATGCATGTGAATATCTCTGTGCAACGCAGCTGGAAAACGGAAAGGCGTGGATTGAGGGTGTACATTCTGAAGAACTGGGATCGGAGTAAGAAAAAAAGATCTTTTGAGTGGTAAGTTGAATTACGTCTATGAACTCATCCTAAGCATCACTCGTTCAAGTTGCAAATTTATTCTCAAAGCAGCACAGTCAAAATGGATGTTTTCACTTTTAATATCAGCTTCATTGTGAGGTTTGCAAGGGCCGATGGCCAATATGCAATACATGATGATGATGATATCAGGCGATGCCAACTCAATACCACGAGTTGACAAACTGACTTAATTGACAAAATAGGAAGTTGTGGACATAATCAGCCTCGGCATACATATCCATTCAGTAAAGCAGGAAATATATACTATATATATATATTTCAAGTGTTAACGATAACGTTTTCGTAACGATAACGAGGATGACTTCTTCGACGACTTTATTTTTCGCAACTGAAACTGAATCTTTAACATGTGCTTTTTTCAGAATTGTCGGAAGATTGTGAAAAGTGCAAACCAGAGATGAATGGAACAAATCAAAGAAACTGTTTTATATAAATCTACCAGATTTGGAAAGTGTACTTGTTTGAACACTTCCATTCTCCAGCATGAACATAAAAAAACGTTTTTGTGGACAACCGAGAGGAGGAGAGTTCCTTAAATATTACCCAGTGCGCAAAGTGTGCTACAAATTCCACTTATAGTTATACCATTCACAAAACCTTTCTTAAATTGATACAAACATAGCGTTCTTGTCGCCCGGCTGTCATTAGAAGGGCAGATGACGACAGATCTACATTTGCCATGTTTAAAGCATCTAGAATTAGAAATTCGTACTTATGAAGACGTAAACTAAATACGTATGGCATACAAACAAACATACTTCCACCTTAATCACCTTAAAGCTAGTCTTACAAATTGTTTAAATCCTTCACATGGTCGGTCGTAATTGCACTCAAATTGTAATTCGTGGTGATATGGTTTATACTCAGGATATTTTATAGAATGGGCCCTACGTGATAACACAGTTACTATCGTCATCATTTGTTTCGTCATCAACATCCATCTCCTCATCACTCACTGCGTCATCCCCATTTTCAATTTCTGCCTCGAATTCATTTGTATTATCAACAAGCAATGTAGCCTTTAACCTCTTGATTTCGATTAGAGCTTCCTTATCAACTGCTATATCAGCCAACAATCTACTTGCATCTAAATTCATTATGGCCAAACCGTTCAATGTTTTTACGCTCGACAAAGCTACGTATGCCATGACCTTCTTATTGAACTTTGAAGACAAATCTATTACAGCTTTCTCCACCGTTGCACACTGCAAAATTATCAAAATGGATTTTAAAAATGGGTTTGTAAACTAAATCTTAAATATGGTCGAATTTCATGACATACCTGCATTTTGTGAATTGTAACACCCCAGCACAAAATACAGGGCAGTATTCGGCGTGTTACACATTGTTGGTACTACTTTGCTTGATAATATAATGTAATAGGCTCAATTCCCCTTTCTAATCCATCGTGGTCAAACTTAATCATTGATTCCTATCTGTGCATTTGGGATAATTGGCCATTCGATGCCAGTGACGATGCCTTTGAAAATACCTAACGAACACGATAACAGTTTTGGTTTTTGAATCAGTTGATTAACTCAAAATTCAAGCTAAGTTTTCAATTTGTAATGTCAAAATTCATGTGGTGAAAGTAACATGGACCAACTTTCCTAGAATATCGTTTGTACTTCCGAAACCGAATATTTTCCCTTGTTCTCAATTTGAACAGGTAGATTTATAATGTGTGGTGCGCGACTGTACCCATATGCTATGACAAATATTGAAATTCACCCAATGGTAAGACATCTTTGAGCTTGTGCTTTTGGTCAATTTTGTTCCTTAAAATATTTCAATTATAAAACACAAATCATTTCTACTTTTCATTACATTTTAAAATAAAATGTGGAGTATTAATGATGAAATCGTGAGTCCTGTAGTATTACATTTATTTCATAAGCATATATGCCCACTACACACTGGTCGAATACTTCAATATGTTACAGCGGTTAGTATATGCCTTAAGCTCCCCGTTAGTAATGTGCCATTTTCTAAAGGTCGGTTTCCCCCGATCTTTTCCCGTTTTTGACAAATATAAAAAAAACGCAGGGATGAAAAATTCTAATTTTTTATGGAAATACCTACCACGATTTTAAAATACGAAACACCACAATATGTTATAATTTTACCATACACAGTTTTACGCTACATATTTTTCCTACGCACTAGCGATTTTTAATTAAAAATTCTGAACAACTACTAACCTATTTATAAAAGTGCTATTATCTTCGTGTCATTATGGATTCATTAAATACTGTTCAACAGTTGGCTCGGCGGAATTCAAAAAACAGTAATTTCATCATTAGTTTTGCTTTTTTCTGTTGGGGTTTTCGCGGTAATGTTTGTACTTGCTGAGGCAAGCAGTTTTCAACACGCTCCCATTAGTTGTACCAGAGATGGGGCGGCGTCAGATGAACCACGGTACATTATTGAGTACTGTAAGAATTGACGTCTTTGGATTATCACTAAACCGGTAGTAACTGGTGAGTCACATTCATTATTTGAAAATATTTTTTTCGTAGACATATGGAATATTGTATTGTGATATGTTTAGCAATGCATTCTGCTAATTTCTCAACTTTATCTGACAGAGAACAGTGCTAATCTTCAACCTCAAAATCTCACTCAGCCAGATGAAACCCATACAAGGAAATACATCACCTGGTTGGTTTACGGTCACTTCGTTTTCGCAAGTATTGCAGTAATGCTATTTTTCCCTGCATGGATACGAAACGAGGAATACTAAAAAATAGTTCTTGCGGCCGATATGAAAGTGGAAAGTCGTATGCAGTGGACAGAAAGCAAGAGGGCTGTAGTGTACCAACTCAGTCAGAGATTCAACCACCTTAGCTCCTACGGATTTTGTTTGGCTTTCAAATAGGTACTGACGATGCTGGTAGCCATTTCCTGCATGGTCGGTCTGGATCATTATAGTTCGAGGTTGTGGTTTGTACAACACAGGTGTACTTCAACCTCCAATAGATCTTGAGACCCATATTTTGGAGAGCAGAGATGATGTTGGAGTCGAAATGAGGATTATTGCATTTCCGGAATGCAGCTTTCCAATAAGGGAAGGAGGTGGAAATTTGAGTGAGCTTCTAATCATTTGTCAATGTAATGTTTCATTCAAGTGATTATTTATTGACTTTTATTACTGTAAATTTCTAGTTTCAAAACAGTTACTCTGCACCATACATAACGCCCGGTTAATGTCGGATATGTTTACCCTTGGATGGGTATTAGTTTTTCTGACATTCATCTCTTCTTTTCTTTGATGCCGTTGGCGTTTAGTGACTGTGATGTACAGGTTCAAGGTACATTTCCTTGTTAATCTGGCGAATTCGGTTGATCCTACTATTGCAAGAGATCTCGTGAAGAGGGGATCCTTTTGGAGCTATCTTCTGCTAGCTTTCGTGGGGTATGACCCCTCGATTACTCCTGAGCAGTTTTAGGATCGTAGTTTAAATATTACTTTTTGGAGACTACCTATAAAACGGGGTTGTGTTATTGTAATAAAAAATTATTTATGTTCATATACCAAATTGAATTTCGTTGACAGTTTCCATTTTATTTCGTTTCATACACAACGAAAACCAATTTGTATAACAGCATATAAATGAGTCCTAGAAATGTCATCAAATGGAAAACGCTAAGAACAGACTCTTACTTATTAGATAGAACCAATATTACATTCAGCCACAGATCGCAATATTCTTGAGAATTCAACTCTATTCGAAACCACCGTAGCATCGCTTAGCTGGCAAACTTTACCATTTGCATTCACTCGTTTCCTTTCATTCCGCGCGCCTTTTTGCCGCCAGTTTTGGATTAAATTCGCAAAGACGCTTGTGGACATATCTTTGACCTCTAATGTTGAAACTATTTTAATTTTTTGACCCCAAAATTTTGGGTTCAATTCTTTGAATTCAAAATCAATGAAATAAAATATCCAAACGCCACAATCATCTTTGTCTTCTGACATTTTCTTAATGTGCCCCCTCACACAAGTGAAAGTACACAACAAATTTCTCTGATTTAAAAATGCGTCAGCCAAGGCTTTTCCAACGTCATATAAACCCCTTTTTTACCTCACTAGTAGTATTCTGCCCACAATTGTTGCCATCATAAATCCTAATTTTCAACCAAATTATGCACACAAATGCTCACAATTCACATACGTGTAGTTCACAATTGCGACTTGCGACGTAACATTTTACGTAATATAACAAAATTTATGAAACATTCAACAAAACATTAACAACATTTATTATTATTAATTCCATTAAAATGAATTTTAAGAAAGTACATGGTTTGTAATGTATACTGCAAGGTCAACAAATTTCTTGGCCAATTTTTGATTGCTAGGGTTCTGAACATGACCGAGCATCCTTTATGCATCCATATATCCAAGGAGAGTTTGGATAGGTTTAGATGCATTCACACATCCATCATGCATTTGAGTGGGAGTGGTAGTAAAATTGTCTAAGAAATGAGGCTGCAGATTAGGTCAGTCTTATTACCATTGATCTGGCTCTTCATCTACAATTCTCGTCATATTTCAATCCAGTAACACCTAAACTCACGTTAGATGTATACACACTAATTCTAACCCATTGTTATTCTTTCATTTACCTCCAGACCCAGACCAACTCAAACTCATTGCGGCTGTGCACTAACTAATTCTCATATGCTCAACCATTGTTATTCAGAGACTGGAGAGGGATTTACTTTTCCTTGATTGTTATTATTTCTCCCTATATCAATCCAAGCCCATTGCAGCTGTGGGTGTCAGGGTATTTAGATGTTCTCTCAGATACATACATATCGCCTCATAATTTGAACAATGGAAAATTTGAAAGAGGATCGCCTCTTGAGAAAAAAACTTTTGCGTCTGGTATTAAAGAAGGATAGCTCAGTGTTAGTGGCTGCTGCAAGGATCCCTGTTGATACTACCCTAACTTGGATGTCTGAAGGAGCAAAGACATGGACGAAATTTGAGGAAATACAAAATGTGTCCTTAGATAAGTTGGTCATATTCAGTGTCGAAGGCACACAGTACTGGTAAGCCTAGTTATTGATTTATTTTTATAAATATTAATTTTTACGTTTTGTTGTGTTCCTCAGGTACGATGTCTTAGACCTCAATAACATGGACATATTTCCCTGTTTCGCATTCATTCCATCTTGTCGAGAACAGCTCCACCTCCCCTGATGGGTCCCGTGGAAGTCAACAAGAGCATGTTTCCGAATGCTGGGGTAGGCGTCTTCACCACTAGACCAGTTTTAGAAGGCGAGTACCTGTGCTCTAATACTGGGGACGTCATGTCTGACGTTTCGTCCAAGTCAATCAAGGAACCATACGTGTTCCACTTTACACGAGGCCGACAAAATCTGGCGTAAGTGTACAATCGGATTATATCAAACGGTGGTAAACATTTCCTTTCCCTCTAACTAGAATCGACGGCTTCGGAACACCAGACTGTACTGGACATCTCATAAATCATTTGCGAGCTCCAAATGTGAGATGGGATGTTGCTGCCAAACAAACAAATTCTATTTCCATCAAGGCCCTGGCCCTGGAACCTTTGGACGCGGGGGTGGAGTTAGTTTAGGATTACGTCCCCAGAGATCCAGATGCGATTATTCAGTATGAATGGCTTACTACAGGAGACAGTAAAAAACGAAAACCTACACGAATAAGATCGACGGTATGTGAACATGGAACCGAATATAAACCAGGATTATTGGGACAGCCAAATGTTCCCTTGCCGTGGGCAGACCCTAATCCGATGATGGAAGATAACAACAATGTTCCAGCGCCAAGTACAGGTCCTCGTCCGATAGAAGGAGAGAAACCAGGAGTATTTTATGAAGAAGACAACTGCAACCCAGATGTTGAGGATGAGGATGAGAAAAGGGGACCTGTTCTTAGTCGATCTAGTCGTCGGACCAAGAAACCACAAACAACAATTCAGCGTCAAGAAACGGCACCGGTCCTACCTTTTGCAAGAAAGTCAACCCCGCTCTTTATAGACAGCTCTCGTGGTCCCCAGAGCGATGGCGATGAAGGCGAGGACGAGAAACAAGTCTCCAACGACAAACGGGGGACGGTGACCGGAGAAGATGACCAAAAACTTTTTGTAGAGAAACACTTTCAATATTTTTCTGCCCTCAAAGTAGCAAGCGAAATTGGATACGCAGTGGTCTACAGGGATGGAGGGATTGACATGTTTCAAGCTGTCACGATGTGGATTATGAACGGTTAGTCCCACATTCCAAGATGTTCGCTAGCATACAATAATATATTCTTTTTCTTCTCAGACATTATCCAGCGCCTGGATAATGAAACGTTCATCACCTATGACGAGAACTTGTCATACTGTGACGAAAAAATCCCCTTAGTGATTGATTTTGGGATCTGCCCACTGTGTAGCAAGAAGGAGCAATCTCGACTGTACCCGCACACAAATCTTCGATTTCACTTTCGAAGTCAACACCATGTGCTTGGGGGACTGTACAGGTGCCGGTTTGAAGATTGTACCAGTCGAGAAAAGGAGTGGGCGACTGATAATGATCTTCGGAAACATTGTCTTTCTATGAACCCCAACACTGTCCCCGAATGGTTGGACGTTGTTAGAAAGGAGTTCAAGAACATGCCTTTCGGTATTGTTCGTGGTAATTCCCGTGGAATAAACATCTTCCCAGACTCGAATTAGGTGAGATTCGTCGGAAAGGTATTCGGACTCTACCAACCGGTTCATACTACGATTTGGGCACATCGTCTTTCAAATGTGCTGGAGAGATGAGCAATTGGTATGTTATCAATTTAGGGATAACAATTAAGTCTGTTTTGTCTTTAGACCTCTGTCAATCTTACGGAGCGGAGAATAACCTTCCCCAGACAATCCGAACATACTGGCGTCGCAGTACCGGTTATCGTAAACGTTTACTGGGACATCTTTAAGGACTTTCTAACGAAAGCGGCCGGAAGTGTTTCACAACCATGTGATGTACCTACAAAATGTGCTCCGTCAGACATGTACTTTTCTTCGATCGACAAATAAACTTGATATTTTATACCAAAGGGGTACTTTTCTAGATTAGCGGAACCACATGTGGGTGCAGAAATACCAAAAATGTCAACGGTGCAAACCACCAAACGTAAGCAAAAGGATTACGTGGATATCAGGGAATCGAAGAGTCAAAACAGGAGTAAGAAAAAACGTCTTTCCAACCGCACTCTCGCGGTACCCCAAGGCGCATCTGAAAAAGGAAACCCCTCTTCCGGTGACAAAGGCTTTATCAGATAGTACATCTAGCATAGAAACGAGCAACAATACTAATATTTTTCGTCTTTTTATGTGGCCGGATTTAGAGGGCCGAAAATGTTTGAGAATGGCATTAAAACATTAAAAAAGCCTCGTGCACCTTTTGTTTGGTCATTTACCATAATTTGCACCACTTGCCACCCAATACCACCAATCTAGTACAGTAAAATATTGGCAAACATCAAAATTAGCTTTGGTAATTCCATCGAGGGTAATACAGTTCCCTCTATGGCCACACGGAAATTCGGGGAATTGTACTACATAACACTTGTTTGTAAAATTTACCGTCTTTCAATGATTACCTATATTGAAATGGAAGAACTATGACGGAATCTATATACCATTATTTACAAATATCTGTATTAGCATCAAGCATGCCCTATCGATCTTGACCGGCTTGCAAAAAATGAAATATGAAAAAGTTTATACATAGTTTAAATACCTTTTCATAGCAACATGAAATGAGACGCCCATTGTCGCCGTTATTTGTGTATTTTATGCTTTTATGTCATTTCGACTTTTCTAAATTAATGTCATTTCATTTGTGTTCTTATTTTCTGATTTTACATTGTGATTTA
>JAQIWQ010000264.1:0-20204 GCA_034695825.1 Folsomia inoculata | reverse complement strand
GTTCTCTGCAGGAATTCTTCGGTCTGGCGATAAGCAAATGATCCTTAATTTCCTATATGTCTCTCTCCCTGTCTGACCTTGGGGTCTAAACTGGACATACAGATGTTGCTATGTATGTCTGGGATGATATTGGTGTTTCATGCAATAACTCTAATCTGCATCTTTTTTATTACCATCATTGTGAGAGCAATATAACTCTCTTGTGTTATAGGTTAGGCCTGAAAGACACAATAAAATATTCTATTCTATTCTATGTGACAATATTTTGTTGAGGTTTTTCTATAAGAATCAGAATAAGACAGATTCGTTAGATAAATGTCAATGCTACCACATATAGAGTGGGACCCTTTGTACAAAGGATAGTACAATATACATGTGTTGTATCATTTGTTAATACAACAATGAGAAATGCGATACGTGAAAGTTAGTATAGATTGACAACACAAATTGACAAACATTGACCAGTCGACATTAAAACTGCGTATTTATGCACAGTATGAAATGGATAACCAAATTACGTAGATAGTAAAAATTTGACATTTCGATTTGGTTGGTTGGCACAAAATCCAATGACAGACTATACATATTTATTACGGGTAAAAGTTATGCTGCAGCATTTGCTTGTAAATTTGATGAAATTTGATGAGTATTTGGGTAGGATTCGAAAGTTATATGCACTAAAATTTGAGAGGCACTACTTGGTAACAACGTTAAATTGTCATCACTGGTCTAATAGAGTTGAATTAGGGGATTAAAATGATATTACATATGCCCGACATATATCATATAAAGAAATAATATATTTGGAGCATATACAGTTTTGATAATAAAACTATATGCTCCAAATACATTATACTTAGACATTTCTAACAAAACCTTCCTTATCAATTAAATTATTAAATTAAATATAAGTTTGAGAAAAGCACGTGTCTCATGTTTACATAATTAATAATTTAGGGCAACCACAATTTCCTTTGAAAAGTCGACCGTCAAAATATGGTGGTTTATTGATTCCTTAGGTATTGGATTCATGTACGAAATTCATTTCACGCCTCATGAAATGTTTCTACCGTGCTCCGCTACAATTAAATTAAAAACGTTCAGAGTCATGTCAAATATATTTCTCAAGATATTCAACAACAACCCAATTAGTTTACTAAACGATGCTACTTTTTCGGGAGTGAATATAATTTAAAACTGCTGTATTTCTTCTGGAATTTTGATTGAATTACTACTTGATCCTGCCTGGTGGGTGTGCTAGAAACATATCGTGCACAATCTTCTATCCTTTATCAGTATACGAAATACTAAAATAGGGTTTTATTAGTACTGTCTGCAAGTATTTTACTGCATCAGAAAAGTGAATGGGTTGCGCAATATCCGTTGAGAAAAGGGCCGCACTGACCTGGTCTAAAGAGATTGACATGAAGCTGAAGAAGGATGGACTAGAGGCAGCCATTAAGGACGTGAAGTTATTACTTCTGGGTACTACAGAATACGGCAAAAGTTCAATCGTTGAGCAAATGAAATCTTTCGACAAAAGCGGATTCGCCATGGCGCAATATCCTGTAGAATATAATAGAAGCACTCTACAGTCTCTTGTCGTCATTTTGAGAGCAATGCCCAAGCTCGGAATTACTTTGGGCGGTACTGAGAGAGAATCTGACGCCAAAATGCTGTCTAACATTTATCTCATGCATCAAATGGAACCATTTTCAAAAGAATTACTGGGGGCAATGGCAAGGTTGTGGAGGATTGTAGAGTGCAAAAATGCTATGCATGTTTCCTGAATGACCTTGATCGGTTGGGCATAAAGGATTATCAGCCAACAGAGCAAGACATTCTACACTACGCTACTGGGAATACGAATGGAGGTTTAGAGGTAAACTTCTCCTTTAAACATCTCAATTTCAATGTTTTCGATGTTGCAGGTCATGGCTTTCAGGGCAAAAAATGGTTGCACTGCTTTGAAGTTGTGACTGCCATTATTTTCTGCGTATCAATGTCGGAATATGATGAGTTTTTAGAAGATGAGACCAAGAACGGAATGCAAGAGAGCTTGAAATTGTTTGACTACGTCTGCAACAATAAATGGTTCACAAATACTGCAATCATTGTGCTCCTGAATGATAAAGATGTATTCAAAGAGAAGATTAAAAAGTTTCCTCTCAGCATTTGTTTTCCTGAATATACAGGTGGACAAGATTTTGCCGAAGCATCATCCTACATTCAGGCGCAGTTTGAAGCAAAGAATAAGTCAACCACTAGAGAAATTTATTGTCAAATGGTTTGTAAAACGGATATGACAATTGTGCAGTTGGTCTTTGATTTCGTCATGGACGTGATTATAGCAAATAATTTGCGAGGTTTTGGACAATATGATCAGAAGTAGGGGTAAATGTTTCTAGAAATATGTCTTGTACATAAGTGTTAAAGGACAGTGGGTTTATTTGTAATTATTAAATGCAAAGCCTTCTTTCATGAAAACATGTCGTTTAAGACAAGTACATAAATGAGTGGGGACACGAAGAATGGGTTATCCAAACAATTTAAATTTTCACTTGATTGTAGATAATGATGAATTTATATTAATAACATTAATACTGATGTCGTGATGTCGGAAATTTTATTGAGTAAATCATAATTTATTATAAAATACTGTTAAGATTTTAGTGATGGAATAATTAAACATGCATCATTGGTATAGATAAATCAGATCAAGCATAATATATAGCACTAAACGACAGCCTAATTTACGGGTTAAGGATCACAAGAGAACTAACCAAAACCAGAATAAAAAATAGCGAATAAAGGCCTGTAAAATCTCTGCAATTAATTTCTAGTCTGGTTTTTATACTTTTTGTAACAATGCATAAATTTTTATTTTCTACCGTTTTAAACATCATCAAAGAGATCCCTGGGAGGGTTACTACTATTCCGTAGATTGACGGTAGCAGGTAACGTTGTAGCCGCCGTGTCAGCTGCCATATTTCTGCTCCTTTCTCGGTCTCTCGGCTGAGCCTGTTCCGCTATCCTCAACCGTCGTCTTTTCTCTATAAAATTATGTCAGCATTGATTGAATTGATGCCATTATTTTTGCTAAACGTACCCCTTCCTACAAGCAATACTCCCTCCGAAACAAGGTCAGCTGTACCCTGATCCTCTCCAGCAGGCGTATCTGTATCCTTTTCCAGAAATTGTTCAAACCCCACCCAGCTCAATAGCCGTGCCCCCACTTTGAACCAAGTCATTAGAGCGACGATAAGTATTCCCATTGGAAAGTAAATGTTGAAACCGTTGGATATTAGAGAGAGGACGTCCTGAGTGAGGAGGGATCTTGTTAAATAAGCATATGTGTCTATAATAATAAATAAGAGTTTTCTTCACTTACCATATGGCCCATTATTTTGGTGTAGGCCGTCTCCTCAGACTGTGTCTTGATAATGTGTGAATCCAGGTGGAAGAGGGAGATGACGTTCAGACAGAGTGGGGGTGTCAGACGAGAGAGAAGCCTGCAATGGGATAAGCCAATCACTATTAGTCTGTTGTTTTTATATCTAAAAAGCAGTAAAAAGTGCAAAAAACTCACATCCCACTAAAAACCAACGAAACTTCATCCGTCTGATGCCCTCCAGCGAGGTAATAATAGTTGAATACTCGAATTTTAAAGACGCTGTAAAAGGCGCAGATGGATAAATACGCGATCGTTAGGGTAGAGACAATTTCAATTGCGACAAAGTCGTATTTGGCACTGTTTAAGAAGACGGCAAACAGCGAAAGGACAGGGGTTTTGTTGAAGAATAAAACCTGAAGAAACATAATCAAAATTAAGTAAATAGATATATTGCAAGGAAAGTTTGAAAAAGCTAACTTCACTCCAGATGATGGCGAGAGAGAAGGTTCCACTCAACAGGGCCAATGTCTTTAAAATGTGGCGATAAAGGAGGCAACGGTATATGTACTCTGCAAAGGACACATGAATGTATTTTTTTATACTGAACAAAATTGTCATATCTTACCCATTCTTCCCCCCAATAGCTTCCAAACAGGACTCTTTCCACTGTCAAAACTATGCACAAAGACCCCACCATTGGCCCTAGAGTTTTTTTCGACGTCCTCTAGAAACACGACGTGATCAATGTGCCTAGCCCACTGACACTCTGTCCTGTGATAAGTTTGGAGACTTCGTTTTACTTGTCTGTGAAAAATGTTTAACGTTAAATAAACTTCGCAGCAGAGTAGCAGTCAGTTCAAAATGATACCTGTGCAATTTCACTAGCGCCTTTTCGTCGACACTGTCCAAGGGCTCGCTAGAAAGTCGGTTCCTTCTGCGTTGTAGCCTTTCTTTAAATTCTAAGGGGATGAGTTTGTCAATTTCATTCAAGTGGTTTCTGTATTTCAAGCTTTGATTCGTGTTTAGCACAGCCTGAAGGGACTCTAAAATATTAAAATATTAACAGTTTATTACGGTCTATTCGTCCATAAAAGAAGGACGAAGGAAAGGCCATACCAAGTACGTCGTCAAGCGTTTCTTCTGCAGAATTGCGCTCTTGTGAAAGTTTTGCGGTGCGGAAATAGGCAGACTTTAATGAGAAACCGGGTTTTGACGAGGTGTAAAGGGTGAGGGGCACCGAAGTCAGACTGCGGGTAAGTAAACATGAAGATAAGGACTTTTAAAATACCTTTAATTAAATCTTACCCATATCCGAGCATAAAGACAAGAAGAAACAAGCCCCACGAGTTACTAGCAGAACTAGCGATTGCCTTTAGTTTTTGAAAGTCCAAATGCATGTCTTTAAAGAATTATAAAAACCATTAAAATCAATCATTAAAAAGGTCCCCTATTAAAACGTTTTACCTGGCCTTGTGGCAAGGTAAATCAAGAGGACGACACAGATGAATAGATACAAGGAATAGTAGATGGCATTATCCAGTAAACTGGCCTTGAGTTTGGCCTTTATCGTAAATTCGCCAGTGTTGATGTAGGACTGGGTCAGGGGGAGAAGGAGCCTGGATAAAAGAAGAAAAATCCACTCCAGACCAGTGATGGAAATTAAAACTACAACTGACCAAGTGAGACACTGACTGCTCCAATACACGACCCTCCAAAGATTGGTGAGGGGTAGGGTGCCCACATAGCTGCTGGGGGGATGGGGGCAGTACGTGCTGTTGGTAGTTGTCTCGTTGTACTGTGACAGGCATTGGAGGTAGGTGGTCTAGTGAGAGAAAGAGATGATTATATGTCGGTGGTGGTTGAGGAATGTGAAATATTGGAAAATTGGGTTTAATTTGTGTAGATTTACCGTTGAAATGTCGATGGGTAGGACAAGAACGATGATGAATGAGAAATACCAGGCGATGAGGACTGCTAGTGTGACAAAAATGTGGTGTCGGTACCTTCAAAGCGTAAGTTTAAATTATTAAAAGTATGCAAAAAATGGAAATATTGATAAAACTCACCAATTTCCGTAATGGAATAGTAGCCCCGCTGCTAAAAGGAATGTGGCAATTAAATCTAGGCCGAGTTGGACACTGGACATTTTAGTTTGTTTTGTGGTGGTGGCTACATTTTTTTGCAGTTTTTTTGACAAAAATCTGGATGAATAATAGTTGCACTGCTGCTGCTGACACAGCCCTGCCACCACTGTTGGATATGGGTGGGTTTGTTTGTGGCAGTTAGACTGGGGCAGGGTCGGATGGGTCGTTTGTTCATCATCCATTCTATGCAGGCAGTGGTGTGACCTGCTGACCTGCAAATCATCCAACTCTACCAAAGTAATAAAGCTCATTCCATGCAGGACTGAATAATTTGTGAAAATCTATTGGTTTCCGTCAGCTATTGTTGTGAGGTCGTCTTGTAGTCTTGTAGGAAAATTTGCATTTAACTTAAAAGTTTTTCATGTGCAAATAATTTGGAACCAAATTATTCAAAAACTTAAATTTAACCATCTCTTTGCACAAACTTTAAGCAAATTGGTGTAGAATTATAACATGTCGGCATTGACATGGTCTCAGCGATGTATACGAGGATAATAACTTGATTTTATTGAAATATGATGTCAGCGTCTGGCGTGTGGCGTCAGTAGAAAAATTAAAAAAAACTTTATGAATGCGAATTTCATGTATATTTGTAGCAATTTTATTCTAAAACAACGTTTTATTTCTTTTGTACTTACTGGTTTACTGTAAATGTATAAAACTGGCAATGAACATTATGCTTCATTTCTAAAAGTAATGTTAAAGAACTAGAATTGTTAAGATTCAAATGCAATGAGGTTCAACAATTTTAAACTAACATATTTGAGCACAATAAACAGGAAGAAGACTAAAAAGTTACAGTCATTAAAATGCAATGCCAGGGATCGAAATAAAAATATAGGCAATCTTGCAAGATAAAACTAAAAAAACTACATGAAATGATCCAAGAAAAGTATAATACGAAAGTGTATACTGTATAGTTGACAATAATGTAATGGCAAATACTATAGCAGTCCCTTATTAAGTACCCTTCAGTCACTCTTCCGATGTATCAATGTTGAAGTCTTCGTCTTCTTGCGTGGTGGTATGGTGCATGAGACCTTTGTAAATTGGCAAGCACTGATCCAATACACATTCTCACAGGGGCATTGCTTCCTCCAGGCATACTTATCAGCATGGTACATACAGCGTTCGAATTGTTTGTTGATGACAGCCACTCTACTGCTAGAGGGCGAAGGCAAATACATCCCTGTATGAGACAAATTATATGAGCGTCATATCCATTCAATTGTCAAGTTACAACTTTAATGGTGAAAGTTAAAAATTTTAAATTTACGTACTTTTCTGCATGATTTTCTGCACTGAGAATAAGCTTCTGAGATGCCACTGGAAGGATCCGGTTGTAATAAAACACTACACAAGGCAAAGGGTCGTTTTGCCATTGATAGCATTTCTGCGACATGACGGTGGCGTGCTCTTCTTGTTTCCATCTAGTAATGATGGAAGTAGAGTTAGTGTGAACAATAAATTAAATTGCTATGATATGTTCTTACATTTTGTTTCACTTTCCACGCAACTCCACATCCAGCAAGAAATAAGAAGAATGCAGAAAAGAAAACCGAGAAGAATACAAAGAGATCGATATGCAGTTGATCTTGTCGAAAGACAATTGAACCGAATGAAACGTCCCCAATGCCTTCCAAGACTATGTAAAATCTGGTCAGTCGTAAATCGTGGCTATTCTAAATTACAAATAGAAATATCAATTATTAACTTTTGTTGTATGTATTTCAACATTAAAATGTTACTTACTTGTGGCAGCGTAATTACAAGTCTGTTCCTATTTTAGTATAAAAAATATAGTTTAGCCAAAATGTACATGACCAAGTAATTGAGATACAGTTGAGCACTAACCTCAAGTTTCTAACCAGTAAAACTGCTTTTGGATCTTGCACTGTACAGATGGGAGACATTGCATTGCGTTTTAGTTAATAAAATTCAAATCACAACGAAGTAAAATAAAGGCTTAACATACCATCCACGTAAGTAGCATAACCAGCAGCCTCTTGTTCTATAAATCTGTAAGCAGCGTTGACGTTCACACCGGGAGGTTTTGGAATAACACGATTGACTCCGGACTCATCCATATCTTCCGTTTTATTTGATAAAATGTCGTAGTCTATATCAATTTTGTTATTATGTTCTCCAGAAAAAGTTGTGGCTTTCCCAAAATTACTATTTCTTCGATCTCCGCTAAGGCCATATTTGGTGTCAAAGTCAACCTGCATTAACAAGACAAGGATAAAGTACACATTCAAATCGACACATTAATAACTAAAACTAGTTCTAGGAATCCCCTACTCGGTGAACCCAGCTATGCTCATCTTGTTTTATCAGAAATGTGTCATCCTTCGGACTCAGATAAACATTTATTGATCCGTGTGTTACGTCCAATGTTATTCGAATGTTCACATTCATAAATTTGGGTTGAACAGCGAAAAACACAGTGCGTCCTGATAGTAAGGGCTTCTGTTTTATAACGCAAGATTGATCTGAATAGACAAGTTAGGCAAAGATTAGATTAGAGAAACGAATCAAATTTACTGACAAAGAGATTGATCAATATTACCCTGTGACTTCGGATCGAAGCAGTAAAATTCTTCCATTTGCATTTGAATGTAACACTGATGCCCGTTTGTGGGGGTTCCTAGATATGACTCGCGACATTTTGAACATTGATGTCTCCAGCATTGATGATGGACATTCTAGGATCATTTAGTTTTTAAAATTTAATATGAAAACGGACAGTGAAATCGTACATACCTGTTTCAAAGTATTTGGTGAACAATGTTCGCTTTCTGTATTATTGTGACAATTACACTCATGACCAGTAACTTGATCACAAGTATCCTATATCGCAAATAGAAATACGAATTATTATTTTCCGTGTTACCAACTTTGAATATTAACATGTTACTTACCCCGTGTCCGTGACACTCACATTTTCTACATGGCAGTCTTTTGTCATCGTATCCACGAAAAAATCCTGTACAATAGAAGCAATTATAATCAATATTCAACAACTATAGGAAATAAGGAGTACCAGGAATACAATCGTTGCACGTGTCACTACTTGTTTGATTTTTGCAATGACAACAAAACGCTGTTGTTGAAGGTCCAACTTGAATTCCACTTGATAAAATTTTAGACATGAGTTGTGATGAAGTCAGATATTTGTTTGTCCCGTTACACCACTTATCGTAATCGCCTTGCGATACACAAATGTTTGAGTGACCGTTACAGTAATCAGAGCAAGCGATACAAGCCCCATTATTCCGAGGAGATCTATTGTATAACCATTTCATAGGTAAAAATTTCGATGATGTGGCATCGCTTGTATGAATTAACTTACCCAACAAACATTGGCTTACATTGGGAACATTTGGGACCCTAAGGTAAAAATTACAATTTCAATTGTAAAATATCACGTCAAATTATCATGATTTTACCATCGTATTATTTCTGCATTCAAGACAGTCATCCAACTTGTCAATTCCACCACAATTAGAGTGTCCATTACCTGAGCAAAATTTATAATTAAACTAAAGTTTGATGAATAATTTAAATTTTGATAAAACAGTAAATTACTGTCAGTAAATTTGGAAATCTTACAATCGCATTGGGCAGAACAATTGGCACCAACATAACCGAAGTTGCATTGACACTGTCCAGGTTCAACGCATATCCCATGCACGCAACCATCTGGCAAAAAATAATAAAACTTATGCTGAGTTGGTTTCAAAATTGAACATTGAAACTAACCTGGGCAAATTGGAATACAAGATGTGTCCGACCTGGGCAATTTGGAATAGAGAAAAAGTTTAAATTAATTAAAACAATTTAAATTTAATAACGTGTCCAACCGCTCATATCCAACTCGACATTGACATCGAAATCCTTCGTCAAGGTCGATACATTTTTCAGATTTGGGATCACATGCATGATGGCCGTTGGTACACTCATTCTCTTTAGGGCATTTCAAAAAATGCCACTTTGAGTGGTTTGAGCATAGGTTCGACTCCGAGACTGTGTTAGCTGACAGACAAACCCCGTCTCCATTTTCCTCTTCCACGGCACACCATCTAAGTCAAATATTGATTGAACAGCACATCGCACTTGGACAAATATTTCAATTTTTGGATTGATTGAAGGTGAGACAGTTACTAACCCGCATGATGGGTTTTCCAAACAAGTGTTGCATGACCTCAAAGTTGTACAAGCTTTTGGACAAATGGTTGGCGATCCTTTTAGAATGGGTCCACAAATCCCTCCAAAACATAAGAGAGGAGAGTATGCCGGTGAAACACATCGACGTTGGCTAACACTCCAGTAACATTGATGAAATCCTCCTTCCGCTCCTGGTGACTCGAGACATTCTGGAACATTATGTATTACATTAAATTAGTTATTGTCTTTGAGCTGTTAGAGAACTTTTAACCTTGACAAGAGTCAAAATGCCAACATGGAATAGGACACGAAGCAGGTGGAGACGATACTACAGGGACATTTGGTGATGTATCCAAAATAGACTTTCGGACACAGTTCCAGTCATAAACTGGTTGAAGTCTGAGCTCCCAACTTCGCTCTCCTTTTAGTCAAATATTGCAATTTGTCAATCATAAAAGTCCAACATAGAAATTTAAAAATAGAAAGTACTAACTCGATCGCAAAATTTGCCGTGTCCATATGCATTTTCCAGCCATGACAATGCACTTTTCACATGACAATGCCGAACATTGCCTCTCAGGGCATTCCGATGAATCCGTAATCACCCACTGCTTCTGACCGCAGGGACTGTCCTCATCAAACTTTTTCCTTAAGGGAATGCATCTCCCTTCTTTTCCGTTGGTGCACCACTGACAGCTCTATTTAAAAATCAACCAATTTTCAAGCCCTGATTACTTGAGCTAAATACATTATATAAGAAGATTACCTGAGTCATGTTAGGATGACTGGGTGACGAAGCTAAACATTCCGTACAAGAATTAAACCGTCCGCAACCTTGCTGTGTTAGCCATGTAGACGTACATGCGATTCCCTTCCAAAACTCGATATTAGAAGCACCAGATGAACACGAAGAGGGCATATCATAATCAGCATTGTAACATTGTTGAGAACGATTATTATTTGAAGAACAATAAGCACAACCTAGAACAGTTGAAAAAGTTGTGTTTATTGTATAATATGCTTATTGTATATGTAATAATCGTTCAATAATAACTAACCCAATGTTCCCTTACACCTAGACTTGGTCGTCTGTAAAGAGCATGGGTCCTTCGGTGTAGAGAGGAGAAACAAAGATTCGGAAGTGGTTCCATCTTTCCACCCACCCATTTGAAATATTTCATTGTGCCAAACTGTAGTGGCACTTGCAACTCTTGAAGCGTCTGGAATTTTTGCAATTGCAGAGTCTCCGTTCGATTCAATCAAGGAACCTGGGTTAGAGTTTGGACTTCGACTTGCGGTGGATTCCTCAGAGCCGACAAGAAGCCAGAGATTGCATTGATAAACGTAAACGAGGGCTGTATAGTTTCTTTCCCTAAATATCGTATTGAACATCATGATCTGACCTGGCAATATTGATTAACATGTATTAGTGATATATAAATAATAAATGCCTACTTGTTAAAACTTCCAATTCCTCCAAGAACAACCATATATTCATCCGTGCTAATTGCAGAGTGCAAGAATCTCGGTGTTGGATATGGTCCAATTTGATTGTCATCGATTGGAGTCAATACAGACCACCTCTTACTTGGCCAGTGTAAAACAAACAATCTTGCACTTGTAGAAATTGAAACATGTTGTAACCCGATGGTGTCATGATGTAGTGTTCCCCCAAATACATAGAATGAATCAGTTTTTGGGTGATACACAGTGCTATGCCCATAAACACCTAACGGGTTTGATCCCGTTGTTTCAACTTCAACCCAGCACTCTCTCGGACCAATGGAATACACTTTGTCAGAAAATCCTTCCTCTGGATTGAAACCTCCGATCATAACAATGTTGAATGGTTCAGTATCACCCATCGCTTCTGATGGATCTGATTGAAACAAAACCGTGGTTTAAGATGAAACACATAATAATCTATACATTAAACATTTGCAATTAAATATTTCTCACCAGAAACAGGGCGCAAGGTTAGAGTATGTCCAGCCAGTTTCGGTGATTCGTTGGGCCCTTCACAAAACTTGCTCCAACGAGAATGCATTGTATCAAACTTCCAAGTGTCTGATAAAAATGTTAGATTCGCAGAAATTCCACCATGAATAAAAATTATGAGGTTGGGACTAATCACTCCACCGTGAAAGTAGCGCACCTTTACAAAAACAATGGTTATTATTATTATTCCATTTATACCCTTAAAATTTGAATTAATCTAATCACTGGAGGGACCGCCTCTTCATTTTGCTGCACTGTAATGGTCAATGGAAGCCAGGATTTCGACTCCAAGCTGAAGTGGCGGATATCATTTCTGGCCCTATAATAGGTGAAATCCACCAAGTTAATCCCCTTCAATTAATTGGGCAAGTACTTAAAAATGCCCACCCATGAGACAACGAATATCCACCGAAAATCCACAAGTTGTTTTGATCAACATGTAGACTGTGACCGTATCTGCTGAGCACTAAAAATAAGAATAAAATTTTATAAAGTCTATAGAAATACAAAATCAGAAAACTACCGGATAGAGAAGGAGATGTTCCGTCATAAAGACTTGAAACGTTGAAGGGTACATGATACGTTTCTTTACTACTTCGACTAAACGAACTACCACTACTGCCCAATCCGTGTTCCATTTCCACTTGACTTAAAAGCTTGAAGGATCCATTGAAACTAAACTTGGTAGAGCCCATCCTCGCATACTTCAATACTATTGTGGCAACATTCCCTTCAACCGTGATAAATGTAGGATTACTTGCTGTTTTTCGTACTCGGTCTTCCTTTTCATTACAAACGGCAGCTATAAGTTACGAAACATTGTGTTTTAAAATCAACTCGTATCACACCAATGCTATGCTCCAATTGTTACTGGGACTAGCATTGAAATAAATTCTGTTCAACTGAAAATGATTTACAACATCATTTTATATTGTATCCAGAATCTTATTCACTTCACATCTTGTCTTGTGACAATCACCATTAGTCAAGTATAGTAATGATTTGGTTACCTATAAGTGGGACATTTTTTCCATTAACGCCAAACTCAGAATATCCTTTGTACAGGAGTAGAACATTATGGGAACAGGGAATGTCAAATCCTGGCTCTATTGCTATTAAAATCCCTGCAGTTTTGGGGATGGTTATATAATTGTCATTGTCGTCTTCCTCCGATGATAACTGTGACATTGAAGGTGATGGAGGCTCATCTTCTTTGATTATCCACATGCAATGCTCTTCATGAACAAATGAAGAGTTTCTTTGTTGCATCATTTGTTGCCTTTTCCTTGTTGATAAGTAAGAGGACCCAAGGTCTGGAGGGAGCCCAAAATACCCTTGCCGTCCAACTATTAATCCCCTCCCGCTGCAACTGTGATAACATGGTTTGGAATGGGAGGGATCCCCGTAAAAAAATGGAGCACATTCAGAGCAATCTCTCCCTGTCGTGTTGTTGAGGCAGAAACAGTGTCCCGTTATTGGATCACAAAGGCCCATTTCCTTGTCGCCGTGACCATTGCAATGGCATGAGGTGCAACCAACGTGAGACAACGTTGCATTCCCGTAGCTTCCTTCTGCACAGAGTTCACACCTTTCTCCAGTTGTAAAATCTTTGCATTCATCACATTTTCCAGGGCCGTTAAGTGAACAGAAAGAATGATTGTTACAAAGACTGTAAAATAAGTAAATCATTGTAATAAATATTAACATTTCCGAGAAAGTATAGCAATGTTTTAAACGTTGTTCCCATTAATACATCTTAAAACCCTAAAATCACATACCAGTCGATAGAGCAAGCATGGCCTGTCCAGCCTAGATCACACACGCAAACAAATTCAGGAGAACAAATTCCATGTACACATGGTTCGTGGCAAGTTTGTTCACAAATGCTATGACCGTTTCCAGCATATCCTTGTTTGCTACATACAAAATCAAACGGTATTAGTTTTTCTAATTTGGATGGATGTGGATTAATATTATAGTAAAACAAACCAAAAGCATGTAAAGGAGCCTGGGGTATTAACACACGTAGCATTTTCATGACAGTCATCGATTCCTAGTTCGCATTCGTTTACTGAAACAAACACGAAGACGATTATTTTTGGTTGTCGACATCAAAACAATACCGTACCATCAGGACAATGTCCGTATGTCCAAGTCTTGTTCCAACCATCATGAAATAACTCGGATGTTCCTCCATCAACTCCAAGAGGCATCACCGAATTTCGATATGGCCCACCGAAATCACCTTCTGAACAAGATCCACCATTTTCATCGTAACTCCATCCGCAACCCTACACAACGAAATCCATAAATGGACTTAAATAAATAACCAAAACGCTAGATCTTACAATGTTCAATACGCAGCTTTCACAAGTCGGCTGTTTATCACACCGTTTGCACACATCCGCTTTATCAAACCATTGGAAACATTGACCATATTGATAAACCGAAGTATAAACTGAGAAAATCTGGGAAAACCCTAAAATTCAGATATTCTGCTAAATAATCCCAATTTTTTGCGCACTTACGAAACATTCCTGTTTTTGTTCACACCAAACGCATTTCCCAACCGCGTCCAGACAAGAGCTACAATTTTTTCTTGTGCTACAAGGCTCAGGGCATCTATCTTTTGTTCTAACTGCAGACTCTAGCCTTCCTCGCCTTTGGCAACTCATTTCCTCCTCCCACCACTCACACTCTAATCCATGCTTGTGCCTGAGACAGTCTTCGCAAAAATTCAGATCTGAACAAAGTGGGCAGTCCTCTGGTTGAACGATTAATGAGGACTTGTTGGCGATAAGTGGTAGTACTGGATTGTAAATTAATCCCTGTTCTCCATTTAAATGGTTAAGTCCACCTGAGGATGGTAGTGGTATAGTACGGGGAATGCATTTTGCGGTATCCATTCTCCACAAGCAAGCCGTGTCGCCTAAGGGAAAAAAGTATATAAAACGTGATAATTTGAATTTCATCATTTCCTTCACCTTTTCCAACGTCTACTTTTTAGTACATACCTGAACAGGGTAAGCAGAAACGGTAAGAAAGGCAGTTATGATGAGGGTGGTGATGTGGATCACTGAAATCGCTCTCAAACGGGATAAGATGATCTTTTCTTAAAATTCGCGGAGATGAAATCGGTCCTACGATAAAATTCAGATAAATGTGAAAATGCATTTCAGGATCTTACTTTTTTTGACAAGAAAATGTACCTGAATAATACTTCAACTGAATTGTCACCCTTCCAGATTTTTCTTGATTAAGTCCCTTCCCAAAGGAGGTAGCAACCAACTCAAATTTTATCTTCTGCCCAGGCAATAAGTATACTGGATTTCCTAATGAAGGCCAAGTTAAATTATAACAAAGCTGATAATCAGTCCATCGATAACTGCTGTTCAAAGTCTCATCACTCATCAACGTCAAATTTACGGCAGCTTGGAGTGCACAGAGTTCCAACTTTTTTATCGGGTGCGAAATACCAATTAGACTACCACGAAGAGCAAATGTCACAGGAACAGTTGACATTCCGGACTCCCTTGGGATAATTAGCACGCTGGAATTGATAACTTTGACACTATCCGGATTGGTGAAGTTGGGTGGAAATCGGTACTTCGGTGCAAAAAAAAATTTCATGGTAAGTATTATGTTAATCTGTGAATGTATACCAAGATTCTCATTATACGAAACAAACAAATTCATTTAGTATTAACCTCAAATTGTGTTGCACCCATCCTCCAACTTTTTTCCGAACATACCGACGCCTGCGAAGAATTATCCAGCGGGTTGTTACAAACAGTGGAACGTCCTGCAAGAACTTCCTCTGGTGTCTTCCAACACTGTTCAAGAGCCCCACACCACACACAACCTGGCAACACCACGCACGACTGACAACTAGCTAGTAATGGGCAAATTCCTGGACATTGAACAGTTTGCAGGTTTGTAGTGCAGTTTGCAGCTCCGATGAGCTTATCAAAACATTTTGAATTTGTGGGACACCATCCACACTTCAGTTCACCAGAACAACGCCAACGATCAAACGAAGAACAGTCCGATGACTTGGATTTCGTAAAGGGGAAAGGAATTCGTCTTACAGACTGACTCAGGTATCCCCGATATCCACCAACAATTAAGAGATCATCATTGAAAATGACAGACTTGTGACCTAGCCAAAATAAAACCAGTGCGTGAATACTGTGCATATTGACATTTGTCTTATCTACAGTTAGTTCTGTATTAACTATTCACACTACACTACTAAAAAAGTCCTTACCAAACAGTCCTTGAGTAGGTTTATATTCACTGGAAGAAGAGCCAGGAGCCACGGGTAGGAAAATTTGGCATTCTAAATTATATACGAGCATTTGATTCGAGTAGCAAGTCTCGTCCTTATTGTGCACATGAGTATATCCACCAAAAATTGTTAAATACTGATCAACCACGTGAGCCGTGTGAAAAGCCCTTTCCGGATGAATGCCAGGAGGAATTCCGCCATTCTTTTTGTAATCAAGGTGGAGCCAAGTTGACGAGTCCAGCATGAAAATCCACAGTTGACTGGATAGTTTGGAGAACCGTCCATAGTCCGATGAGCCAACCCCACCAAAGAGTATCAAAGAGTTGAAAGAATGCCAATATGTCATTGTGTGACCTAAAAAGCTGCGATGAGTCTCCTTTCCGCAACAAGACGACTGTACAGGGCTCCACTTGTTTGGAGAATCTCCATGAAATTTGTAAAGCGTTGAAGAGAATTCTCCACTTGGAGTTGCACCACCATAGACGTAAATTTCTCCGGAAGGAGTTGAAGTCATAGAATGGTACATTAACTTTGGTATTGTACTGTTATTCAAATTGGAAGTAAATTCAATCCAGTTAGCACTTGTTGCGTTGTAGTAGAAAACCTGGTCAGAAAGGGATCCATCACTCGTTTTTCCGCCGTGCACGAAGAACCCATGCTTGAATTGTACTGCTGCATGCGCAAGCCGGCCGGATGGCCAAAGTGTAATATTTTTTACTTCCCCTTCCAAGAACCGTTTTATGACCCCATTGTGAATATCCAATGTGATGAGATTATCCAGTAAAATGTTGAGATCAAAGCCACCAAAAATGAATAGTTTATCATCAAGACGAATCACAGTATGTCCAACACGGGCAAGAGGTGAGTTCCAAGAAGAAGCCAGTAAAACTCGAGTATCTTCGTCTTCCACATTGTTAGGTTCCACCATTTCTATTGCTAATGAGTCATTACTAAAAGTTTTTTCACATCCCACACCTCCACGGGTTGGTGAGCATTTGCAGAGTCTCTCATTTTGAATTTGAACACATTCACCAGCACCAGAACAATTAAGTGGACATTCAGATATAGAATATTCAGCTTGGAAACCTTCCAGGACATAATTTGGATCTGAATACAAAAGAATCAGCATCTGGACACGAAAACAAATCAAGATTAAAAATCACACCACAAAAATGCTTGCATTATTTAAAGTATTACGTTTCCAGATTGCGCCAAAATATTGACATGAGGATCTGGAGCTCCACTAAATGATGCCAAAAGTCGCCCCATTCCATGAACATAACTGATGCCATCCACAACAAATAGGTAGTCGTAAGAGCATTCCGTCCTTACTCTGTCAATCTTGAGGCTAATCCAATAACCCGGAGGAGCTGTATTATAAAACAATCACACGGTCAGCTTTATTAAGTCTTTAATTATTTTATAATTATACAATCTCATCCCCCAACAAACCTTTTATCAACCATTCACATGTAGTGTCCTGTAAAAAATCAACACTGCAATTGCACACCGATTTTGCAAAATGATACCATGGATTATTTAGTAACCTGTGTATAGTTGAATGGACCATCCGAGATCCTACCCCATTTTGAATTACTGATAATCTCTCTACTTCGGTTGCAAGGGTGAAGCATATAGATGGAATCCAGTTGGGCTAAACTTAAGTCGGTCGACGAGGTCGAGGTCTGGTTGGTCTTCTGGGGGGACTCTATTTTTGTAGTGTTGTTGGACAAATTCTTGTCATCTGTTTTTATCTGAGGATGTTCTCCATCTCCACTATCGGTTGTGGTGGAATCCTTCAGCCCCAACAAAAGTAATAGAAGAATGAGATTCATTTTAGAGATCGTGAATTGGGACAAATCCACTTTTGAAAACTTTTGCACGGTTTTGCAAAATGCATCGTGTTTGTTCATTGCTTCCTCCCATCGTCCTCCTATTCATTTTCTAATCTTCATCTTGTACTCCGGCCCGGTATGGCTTCTTAACAATTATTCCTCCCCTTCCATTTCAAATCCCCACCCATTCCTTTCTTCTAGTACACCCTGCTGGCCGTCCACCACCTCCACCTGCCTGATTCTTTAATCCAGAAAAAACGACAATCAAACAACTTGAACTTGAGCATTACACAAAGTTTTATACAAAATTTGTTAATAAATCAGTCACACATGTAAAAATACATTAAAATCGACGATAAAAAAACGGTATAATATAAACTTACAATGTTACGAATGAATGTCTCTTGTTTTATGTTAAAATACACGTTGCATTTGTATGAAATGTACAACCCAACCTATCTTTCGTATTTTTAGTTTAAATTAAAAACGAGGAATTACAAATACAGTTTTTGTTATGTGATCATCACTCAATTAATTCACTTTAGTTCAAAATAATAATGATTGATCCTCCCGCGTATACCCCATCCATTTCTGCCCCTTTGAATCCAACTCTGCCAAATAACTGCAGCAGACGATGAACACGCCAAGAAGAATCTTTAAAAGTGCATAGCATTCCAATTTCTGTGCATAATAATAATGGCATCATCTTATCAAGATGTGTTACTACTACTAGGGAAGGATAATCCATTCTTAGAGGGGAGGGGACTGGAGGGGATGGAAGTTTTTGTGAGTTTGTACATTCCAAGAGGAGAAAGGCTTCTTCAATACGTCCCATGAACACTTTTTAGAGCCGACCTCTTTAGTAATGACCTTCCAGGGTGAAAGATAACGTAATTGAGGTTGGAAGGGTATCAGTCATCCAGAGGAGAGGGGCATGTAGTGGAGTGGGTCATGGGTTGTGGGGGGTTATAGGTAAAAGAGGTTGAATAAAATAAATGCACAGGCCACCCATGACAATTGTGCCACCTTTGCATACAAATTGATTATACTCGTGTTATTCATTATAATCATAGCATCAATCATGGACTGCTCAGAGGAGGTCTATTTGTATTCGTAATTAAATATATGCAGATTTAGAATTCAATTTTTTCGAAATTATAATCGTGAAAGTTTAATAATCGGAGCTAAAACATCCTTACAGAAATGACAAAGTTTAGGGATTATAATTAATCGTCTAATTACCAAACTATAAATATTTTGAAACATAATGAATAACATGAATCAATTTAATATCATGAACCAGTACAAAACCCCAAACCCTCTTACACGTGCATTTGCGTGAGGGTATTAACTAGACTACCTTGCTTGTGGTATGATTACATGATTAACTTGATGGAATTAGTATTAAATTAGGACAATGATAATGCAATTGCATTTTGCAAATCAAAGTAAATTTTAATTTATTCCATTTAAGCTTAAATTTGATGAAATAAATTGCAAATAACAAGATTATATTATCCTAAACCCGAATTTCCGAACCATACAATGCCTACATTTACATACAAAGTGATAAAATGTAAATTTGTTCAAGTCCTTCATTAGGAAGGATTAAATGTTGCACATTTAATATTGACCACCCCCTCATTTCATTCCTTTATAAAAGGAAATTTATTTTATGACTCTATAAGCCATATTATTAAAATACAATAAAAAATTAATCTTTAACTCGACCATAATGTCAAATTTTAGCCTAACCGTTGTGGAATAGAGTCTGCAAAGTCAGGTTCGTCAACACTTGCATCAATTATTCGTTTCATTATTCAAGCCTTCCGCCAATAAGCTTGTTGCGTCATTCTCCAAAGGTATAAGACAATGGTGTTTGTAGGGTTATCCTTTTGTCGCAGAACGGCTGGACACTTCAATGTTTCTTTGCGGCAATGTGCGAGGTAACATTTGAAGTTCCGAATGTGAGTGTCAGTGAGTGTATGAAATGTGCCGATTTTAATTAGTAAGCAGTAATTATAAGTGCTCCGCGTGAAATGTGTTAATGGAAATAGTCCACGCGGAGTGTTTAAGTTATGCTAGTTTCTATTGTAGTTTTGGGAATGATGCGCCATCTACGTGCTAGGTTAGCATAACCCAATATATGTAATTCGAGCGAAACCTCTATGGTGTGCCTACATTCCTTAAAGTTAATTTGTTAATTAAAAATTGGTAATTAGTTAAATTTATTGATAAAATTGTTAGATTTACTAATTTATGTACGTAGCACATGTTATGAATGTTTTTGGATTTTTTACATATGATTCATTGTTAAAATTAGTTCCATGATTGTATGAATATTGTTAGGTATCGAACGTTTAGAGAAGAAAGACGAG
>JAQIWQ010000263.1:0-20217 GCA_034695825.1 Folsomia inoculata | reverse complement strand
TTAACAAAAAGATCCATTTGTACTAGAACTGAGGTTGACTTTAAGCACCATAAAGAATCATTGGACGCAACGAAAATGAATCCACTTTTGGGACAACAAGCTAACTTCACTTGTGGAAGTGGAAATAAGTCAACTTTGAGTTTCGGCTTATATGTTCTAATTTCAACGCCAACACCGCTCAAGATACCAACAAAATATGGCTCATCGTACACTACAATATTCAGAATTTTATATTACCAATGCAATCCGATGAAGATGCATTCAGGATCTTGAATTATCTTACCCAGCGCAATTGGGTGCTCAGCCCAAGTAATTACAGCATTTTTGTCCTTAGACTCCTTTTCCGCCGCAACAGCTTGACCTTTTCTTGATTCTGGCTTGGACATTTTGAACAAGAAGCACTGCTTGTCATTTACCACAGCATATTCAGTCTGTGACACTGTTGTTATAACTGGCTCTCCTTGTTTACTTCTGGAGCAAATGTCTTGTTGTTTTCCGGATAGGAACTGCAAAGATAATGAATAAACCCAAACCCATATTTTGCGCACCATAAATTGTTCATCAAATTAAAATATCATACATCGAGTTGGCAATATTCATTCTTGAAACCGAGTATAATAACTTCCTTGCACCACGACAATGCTCGAGGTGTATCTGGGATTGCCAAATCTTCCCGAAGCTGAAAGAAACTTCTGTTTTTCCAGTAGTAAAATTGTAAAGAGCGATTCACAGCTACGCACAACCGAACAGTTATTGAGGGATCACCAGTTAAGGAAGTTTGCCTCTAAAATACAAAAATGCCATTCATAATCTCAATAATTCCAACATTCTGAAATTATATGTACATCTGAACTATTACGTGAATGTTTAAAGCAAATATCGAGGCTCCTTTTGTGCCATCAATCGAAGCAATGCATTTGCAATGATACATTGACAAGTCGTGAGTGCTGATTCCCTCTGCAACATCAAAAATACATTCTTACGTTATACGTTAGTGACGTTAACCAATCTAATAACCAATATTATTAATTATCTCATCTCTCCTCACCTGTTGTAAGAGCAATCAATATTTTATGTTCCGGAATAACATCAAGCTGAGATACTGGTTTCCTAGTCGCAGTAGCACCGATAGCTGTGGTAAAATTCTTGTTGGACAATGTAATTTCAATATCTGCATGCAATGTTGTCTGATTTCGAAATGTGATCTTGTAAATCAGCAAATGTCCATCTTTAGATCCAACGATAACAAAATCATCTAAGACAGTTTACAACAGATATTAGACCAACTACCAAATAGCAGCAAACCCTTATCAAACTTACCATATCCAGTGATGCACTCAATATGCAATGGCAATCCACTGATAAGGCTGCACATTTCGTAGACATTGTTTCCATTCGAACACACCAACTTGCTCGACTTGCTGGACTCTAGGCTGGATGTGGAGGATGAACTTGTCAATGTAGTCATTTTATCTCACTGTCTAAACCTTTTAAAATGTCCAAAATTTTAAAGTTGTCAAATCACAAGTTGAGCTTATCAAAGAACCACTTGAACAGTGTCCAAGTAAAACGTATTACCATTAGGATAAAATTGATTTAAAAATCTTAAATACTAGAAAAATATCCAAGTTTCGAAAGGCGTTTTTTACTCCGTCTCCAAAAATGTTTTGATTAGTGAAAAAGATAAACAGAAGCTTGAAATTAGCGGTGACACGTGCTCTGGGGAGAATTGAGTTTTGTAGGATGAGTCATCCTTCAAAATATTCCCTAGATGCAACTGAAGGAGGGCAGATCCACAACTTCAAATTTCATAAAATTTTATTTTTTAGTAAAAAATAAATTCCAACTTTTGAATTTTTATGAAATACTAAATTAACAGATGGATCCGACATTGAATAAGATGAAAGCAATGCATTTTCGCATAGGGCGTGTCAGTAGGCCATAATATACATGTCAAAATGCAGTGGTGGGATATGAGGTTCCTTCATCTACCATTGTTCAAAATTTGGGAAACCTTTCCACTCAATTTCCTTTAATATTTGCTTACAGGATAACGCTGTCGTATAGATAAGTTGAGTATACAGGTATGGGAATTATCATTACATTTAAAATAAGACGGGAAAGCATGCTTTGGGCCTTTCATTTTAAAAAAAATCTTATTTAAAACTGCTCTTACAAAAATCGACAATCATCTCTAACGTTGACAATTAAAAAAGAGCGTTATGATTAATGACAAGATATTGGACACCCCTTTAGTTTGAGCATCGGTGGTGGATGGATGATGTTGGCGGAGCGAGTTGCAAAGCAGCAGAGGAGCAAGCTTTCGGCCTTCATTGGACTGAATTGGGCTTGGTCGGTCTGTCTCCTAAAAGTCCATAACAATGGCGTATTGAATACCCCAAATTCATTCGAGTTATTCAAATTGTTTAAAGTGCAGTGAGAGTGAGGTTGATGTGTGCGGTTGTGACTGTGTTATTTAAACATCTCAGTGGGACAGTTATTCATAAAAACCACAGCTGTCTTATCTTCTTATCGCTTATCATCTATTTAACTAAATCACAATAATCCCACCATCCACTGGAACGTACCGTTGCTCACTAAATCTTATCGGCGGAAGGAAGGAGCTTTTAACTTTAACAATTAAAAACAAAACATCAATTCGGATTTGGATTTGTAAATAAATGTTTTATTTGATGAATTATTATTGGATGCAGCTATTAAACACTTTTCAACGCACTCTTCTATTTTAAAGTTTTGCAGCTATTTGTTTGTTTGGTGCAGCTTTCTTTGGGGAAATTTACCTCCTTTTTTATCAGTGGTTGCTATTTTATCAAAAGACTGAATTGGTGCAGTTTAGCAAAACAACAGTTAGCGATTTTACCCCATGCAACTAGTGACTTGAAGTGAATAACTAAATTATTGAATCTCGTCGTTTGATAACTTGATTGAATCTTGATTGAATCTCGTATCGTATCCATGTTTGACATTTTCAACCTCTCTCTTTTCATTATCAGTGATTGAATAATTTTATTCAACTAAATCTAATCCAAGGGAAGTTCTTTTTTTCGAGTTATACCGACATCCCACCACCTACTCAATCAACTGACCGACGGACGATCTACACATCAACCACCAACAACAATCCATGTTTTGAAAACTTGGCATATTTTTTGGACGACCAACTAAGGTGAGAATATTTAAAGACTATTTTAGACATAGACAAGCATAATTTATTAATACTCGTGCATTTTGATTGAGCATCTGTATTACTGTAGTTCATGGGTTGTCCCCATGATTTGCATCAAATGTGCAGTTTTTAGACGAATGTTAGACGCCATTTTATGTTGTAATTGTGACGTTTGGTGCATAAAATCAGTCGGCAACGAATTAGGTGCATAGTTCAATGGCGATAAATGGAGGAGAGATAAGAAAGATTGGAACAAGATTTTAGGAACCGGCCGGCGTGGAATATATTTTGGTGATAATTGGTTAGTGGTGGTACGATAGCTGCCTCGGTGTCGGCATGTGATATTACGTAACTGTCTGTGACTGGTAGACTGGTTTCGTATATAATAGATATGAAATAGTGTTATTCTAGTGCTGGGTAATTCCTCTTATGTTAAAGGAATACGGTTTTAAATGGAACTGGGCCATTCTTATCACGCGAGATTTTAAATTACTGTTTACATGTTGAACATTGCTTTGTTGAAACTGCAAGTGTCAAATGTAAGTAAGCTTATTGAAATCTTTTCTGGATAATCTTCATATCAATCTTATATTTGGGTAGATAGATAGATACATGTTAGATATTACTTTGGTTCCATATGTCGAGTGATTCGTGTTTATTTACACGAGAGGAAGAAAATAGGTCGTTAATAAAGGGGCAAAAACTCTGAAGATGATTGAGAGTACTATATATTATATGTATGGAGTGGAGTGGACTCTAATCCAATCTATGAAAGATGACAAGTGGAGATTTCACTTTCTTTTTTTGTGATGGACACTTATCATTCCGGATTCCATAAGCATTACAGTATTTGCAGTGGGAGGGTTGTTGAGTGGGTGGATATTGGATATGCAACATCAAATATCATTGTATTCACGTCTTTCCTAGTCAGCAATTAGTTAATTTACACATTTACTACTGTGATTGCCTTATTCCCTTAATTTAGAGATGAGCAAATATGTACATCTGACTCATATTATGCCATCTTTCAGCTCACCAAGGGTTAGGATTGCGTGATCTTTAAGTTAGTTTAGCTTGTGAGTTATCCCAATTGAATTGAGTTGAAGAGTGTTAAATGAAATTAACAGCTTTACTAATGTCGGTCGCGGTCGGTCAGACATCATCACTCACCACTCTCATAAAGGACACTTTATCGTCCTTTCAACTTAAAAAAACACAATGTGGAAAGAATCCTCTTGGCGAATTGCATTCTTTAGTAGATAAGATCAAATCATATTTATTAACGCTTGGTCTAGCCAAGGCTTTACTTGTAATTTTGTGACACGACAAGAGACAACTTTGCCCATTTTGTGGAAACATGAAATGGAGGTGGTGGTGTATTTAAACGTTTAAATGGCACTACTTTTTATGGATGGAAACAAACAACCATAAACAGGTTGTGAATTTGACAGTGCCAGTTGGTTAGTGATTGTGGTTTGGTTCGGTTACTTTATGGCCTTTCCTCTTTTTGATCTTTGCTTTAGCCACGTCTAAATATGACGATGACGTGATATTCGCACTGACTGACATGCACCTTTTTATCATTGTGTGAAAGCAGTATTATTTTATACCATTTATTATGTGTCGAGAGAAAAACTTGGATTAGGAAGTCAAGGTCGGTGTTATATTCTCAAGCTCTATGTGCAATTTGTCTGCTAAATCAGTTTCCGTTTAAAGCTTAGCTTGTTCATTATATTGTAGTGTGGTAGATAGATAGTGCATTGCATTAGCATCTGCTAAATGTTTGTTGGAATAATTTTAATCCTTCCATTCAAACTAGAAATTGATGTATTACTATATAGGTATTACATCGTTTGTACTGGAGCTGTTTTGTTTTGAGCAAAGTGGAGTGCATAGCAGGTTAGTTAGCGAAGCTTGTTCATTACCAACTAATTGGCAAGCCATGTTGTTGATTAAATGAAATGACTACATGTATGTGTGTGTATGTGCAATGAGTTTTAGTGGTCGTATCGATGTTGAATGTTCATGCAACTTTTTATGTTGATGAGTCAAGTCAATGATTCAATGCCATGCCTAATCAAAGCTTAGGGCTTAGGGATTTGTTATATCAACATTTTATTTTAACATGTCTGATCAAACCGAACAAATGCATATTCTAGACTTGTTTCTCTTTTGCTTGATTCAAAGAAGACCACACAGCTAATTCATCGCTGCCTGTATGCTGCAAGAAAATATAATAATAATACTGTCGTGGACACGTCTTATATACAGAATGAAGAAAGATGCGATCTACTACTAAACCATGCTACATAAAGTTTGATTATAAAGTTTGAATAAAGCAGTGTGAATTTGAATTCGAGACTCATTATCGTCGCGACAAAGCTATAAAAGCAATAGAATTAGATGCGAATCGGAACATCTCCTCCCAGGTTTTCTGCAGTTTTAGGTCAGATTTCCACAATTGAAAGCATCACTTTCTCCATCTCCATTGTACTTCAGAGTTGTCGTTATTAAAGTCAAAGAATTAAATATAAACTACATTATTAACTCTTTAGAGTCCACATTTAAGACGTTCCCCAGATATGCATTCCTTCATTCATATTGTAAAAAGGAATGGAGTAGGAATGGTAATGTTAGGATAAGAAAGCAAAGCTAAACCTCCTTCTCTATGTGCTCAAATATTCATGGTACCCGAATTCCAATCCAATCCAACAGAAAAGATGGGCTGAGGTTGAGATGACCTAGCTTTTCTTTCATCTATCTACATCCGCTCCATTTTACCATCTCCACCTACACCCGCACCATGAACTGAACTGTATAATAAACCCCCATCAAACCCAACGCATATATATAATACATCTAAACCAACCATGCATAAAAATGAATCTGTGGATAACGAAACGACGCATCGTGACGTTTAAAGTTTAGTGAATGAGTTGAGTGGAGTCTTGAGAATGAGCTATTTTTGTTTTATTTTTGTCTTTAAAAGCTAACTTGAACCAGACATCTCAATAATACTCCTACTACTACAATTATGCATTTGTAGATAGATATGCATGTTCAATATTTTTCTTGCTTTTTACGTAATATTTTAATGGGTGTGTCTCCCGTTGTCAGTCTCCCATTTATTATGTGCTCTAAAAACAAAATCAAATCCGAATTAGTGGGAAAACCGATGTCCGTGTACAGCGATATCATAGGCATGCCTGCCATGTTCATTGAAAGTAGATTGTTCCTTGTAATTGAAAGATGGAAATAACGATTGATTATATTGTGAAAAACCTAGGTATTCCACATTCCGAAAAACTACCCTCAGCTATGCAAGAGTAAATGAAGTAATGTGATGAAAATGTATTTGACAACCCAAACGCCGGTACTATCCGGGTTATATAAGGTGTTTCGTGCCGTACCCTTTGTCAGGTTATGTTGGATTTATATTAGGGCCTATAGGGGTGCATTAGTTTCGGTGCATGCAACTTGATGGTGGGCGGTAGAATATTCTATTTCCGCCGGAATGAGGTGCGCTAATGTGTCCAGATCAATACTTGGTGGTGGGTTGTTGTGTGTCAGCAGACAGACTTTACTCCACTTTTGGGATTTTCCGGACTGCAGAAATGGGATGAACCCATGAACCGGAGGAGAGAGTCGTGCTGGTTGAAAAACTTCTTTACTGTAGAATTGATCCGTCCAACCCACGGTTATCGCAATCCAAATTATAACGAGGATCTGGCTTCATGTTTCTGTCTCTTACTTAAAATGTTGACTTAATGTCTCATAATCTTCCTGTGTTGGTAATGCATGAATTAATTGTGAGATTGCCTTCCAGGCAAACATCACCAGAATTAGAAATTATGCTGGGTATTTGTTGCATGGCTTGTTATTGTAATGCATAAGCCTCTCCAGCTACCAAACAACCACACCCTACTCAAAAACATAATGTACAACAATTATTGACATTGTTGGCGAGAAATCATGCAAATACGCAGTGAAACTTTTATGGCTCTTTCAAAACAGGTCTTACGCACGAAATAATTCTGTACTTAACTGTAGCACGAGTTTTTGTTTTTGTTTATGGAATTTCATCCTCAGCATCAAGCATCACTCAAGATTTACAAATTGTGTAATATTGGTAATTAATTTTGTTGCAGGTTACATTTCTAATCCAACTCCAAGATGACGACAGACATCAGTGTGAACGTCCGCTGGGACCCCCAAACACAGCAGGACATATACGAGGATATCGAATATGATGGAGGCAACTCATCATCCCGACTCTTTGAAAGATCCCGTATCAAGGCTCTCGCAGGTACAAACACTGATTCACTTTAACACTGATAAACGATTAATTGTAAATTTTCTTGGCATGATGAGAAGCAGTCGTTAAAAAACAATAAGTTTAATTCGGCACGTGATCAGTATGAAAATCGTTAAAAAAAGAGTAAGACGTATTTACAGCATTCTTTTGCTGGTTCACACAATTCAATGGTATCATTGCACTGCCTATGCATCTCATGCATTGCTTTAAACTTTAAACGTTTACTCGTATCGTATCTCACTAATTATTGTTTACATTAACTCAAGAGATGAGTTTATTTAAGAAAGGAAATTTGTCTACATCCAATGAGCCGATGATTGAATTACAACATTGCAACTCACGACGGGAAATGTTGGCTTACCAAAGTTCGAGATGGTTAAACTTAAACTTGAACCCTCAGAAACACTACTTAACACTGATTGCTTGTCAGAAATAGAATGCCATCGAGTGCTTTTCAACGGACATTATTTTACGTTGGGACAGTTAACATTATGTTAAAATTGGACAACCCCAACCGCATTCATCCCGTATTAATTCGGTGTCGTATTCATACATCATTGTAATAAATGCAAATCTAACTCCAGCCAGACTGTAAATGTTATGTAAAAAATACCCATGCAAATTTCAGTTGACAGGACAGGACGGTGGAATGATATGGAATCCTTGTGTCCTTATCTTAAAAGCACTTGATAGTTTGCATGTATTACATTACCAAAGGGAACTCTGTAATAATTTAATGTATTAATTTGTAAAGGATGTTATTTTATGTCTGTTGGTGCCCGGACTGAGACGGATTGGTTTAATATTCATAATCTAATCTTTGCCGTGGTTGGACCAATGATGGTTATGTGTGGTGTTCTATTTAATAGCACGGTGAAAAGTGTAGATAAAAGAATGTTTGAAGAGGAAATCGGTTTGTTCTGTTTGCCAATGGATTGTATTGCAATGCAGTTGTAAGTCAGGCAGGTTGAAAAGTCAGATCCAATATTGAAGTGTGGGTGTTGTACACTTCAATTGTACATTAATTCATTCGTCGATTTCCATTCAGACTGATTTACATATTATTTAAAAATTTACTGCTGATCCACTAGTAGTATTATGAAGCTTTAATTTTAGTAATTTCCAAAGTGTTAAGCGTTTTCAAAAGTTAGCTCAATATGGCCACTGCGAGATCAGATAATGGAGACCTTCCATCCCCATCTCCGTCTCCGGTGTTTTCATTTTCCCCAAGTGCAATTGTCAAAAGCAATGTTCACGGCATTCGGACCTTTTCCTTTGAAAATGGAGGAAATGAATCTATGAATAGAGAGGAACTGAAACATGTAGAAGCTGTCGTTTATGAACGTTATATTCGTGACCTTAAAGGTATCACATTATAGACGTTATGCAGTTCCTGCTATATGGCACCGGCAAATTTCTTAACGATTATACAGATTGAATCCGTGATAAATTGTGTTATCTTGAATTTTCCAGACGAGCGAGAGACCGTCCAGAAAAAAACATTCACGAAATGGATCAATTCTCACTTAGTTCGTGTATCATGTCGTATCAGCGACCTATACACGGATCTTCGAGATGGAAAAATGCTTCTCAAGTTGTTGGAGGTCCTTTCTGGGGAAAGACTTGTGAGTAGCCCTATTTGATTCAGCTTAATTGAAATGCTTGTTCACATGCGATTAATGTGCTGTATTTGAATTTCAGCCACGACCGACCAAAGGGAAAATGCGAATTCACTGCCTGGAAAATGTAGACAAAGCATTAAGTTTCTTGAAGGAACAACGAGTTCATTTGGAAAACATGGGGTCCCACGACATAGTTGACGGCAACGCCCGTCTGACGCTTGGTCTCATTTGGACAATTATTCTCCGGTTTCAGGTTTCTGATTATTCATGTTGTGAATCAAATGTCTCCATTGCCATTAAAGCTGCTTTGTGTGATCTTATCCTTTCTTTCATCGTCTTTCATATTTGTCCACGTAGATGGATACTGTGATTGCAAACCTTCCTATCCTCGACGATCCTGAATTTCTTGATTTTTGTAAAGGTTTAGAGTACAAATGGCCTTTTATTCAACCTGTGGTTAATGTACAATATCCGCATTTGTTCGATGCCAGCGTGGTAACTTCCTCACCTTTATCCTTCACCCGTATCTGCGTATTGTTGCTTTGCTTAATAACTCATGTTCTAAGTGTAAAAAATTACAACATTCACAAAAATATTCTCGTTTACTTTAGATTCAAGATATCACTTTTGAACAAGTTGACAGCAAAGAAACCAAATCTGCTAAAGATGCTCTTCTGCTTTGGTGTCAGATGAAAACTGCCGGTTATAGCAATGTCAACATTAGTAAGTACAGATAGAAATACAATATTTATTGTTATCGATATAACATTATTCTTCTTAAAATAGGAAACTTTACAACATCATGGAGGGATGGTCTTGCGTTTAATGCACTCATTCATAAACACAGACCTGATTTAATCCAGTATGAGAAACTGACTCACAGTAATGCTATGCACAACTTGAACAATGCGTTCAATGTCGCAGAATCAAAATTGGGCCTCACCAAACTTCTGGACGCGGAAGACGTATTTGTGGTAAGATGGCTACTTATTTCATCTCATTTATACAGTCAGCAAGTTTATCTTTTTCCTTAAATCTCCAATTGTTTTTGATGAATCCCCCATTCTCCTTCCTCGATCATTCTCCGCAGCTCCTCATATTCAAACCGTTTCATTTTTCAGGAGCAACCTGATGAAAAGTCAATCATCACCTATGTGGTCACCTACTACCATTATTTCTCTAAGTTGAAGCAGGAAACCGTTCAAGGGAAGCGTATCAGCAAGGTTCTTTTTTTAATGTTTGCCAATAATGGATGTATTAATATTTAAATTATTGTTGTACAGGTTGTGGGCATTGCGATGGAAAATGACCGAATGGTTAAAGAGTACGAGGGTCTTACCTCAGATTTACTAAAATGGATTGAGCAAACAATTGATCAGTTGGGTGACAGAAAGTTTGCGAACTCTTTATCCGCTGTTCAGCAACAACTGGCTGACTTCAACAACTATAGAACTGTGGAGAAGCCTCCTAAATTCGATGAGAAAGGGAACTTAGAAGTGTTGCTCTTTACACTGCAGTCTCGAATGCGAGCCAACAACCAAAAACCATACACCCCAAGGGAAGGAAAATTAATTTCTGACATCAACAAGGCTTGGGAACGTCTTGAGAAAGCTGAGCATGAGCGGTCAGCTTAGAACAAATAAAATGTCTAGATTTGAATGAGAGATAAAATAACTAATTTGTTAATATTTTTACTGCAGAGAGTTGGCACTGCGTGAAGAGCTCATCAGACAAGAGAAATTAGAACAACTTGCTGCTCGATTTAACAGGAAAGCCAGTATGAGAGAAACATGGCTCAGCGAAAACCAACGTCTTGTTTCACAGGACAACTTTGGATTTGATCTACCAGCCGTTGAAGCTGCTGCCAAAAAGCATGAAGCAATTGAAACAGATATTTTTGCGTACGAAGAAAGAGTACTTGCCGTTGTTGCTGTTGCCCAAGAGCTGGAAGCAGAAAACTTTCACGACATTGAAAGAATTAATATCAGAAAGGAAAATGTCTTGCGTCTTTGGGAATACCTTCTCGAGCTACTTCGAGCAAGGCGACTCCGGTTAGAAGCCTCTCTTCAACTTCAACAAGGCTTCCAGGTCTTGATTTAAAACTGATTTCCCACTTTGCTGTACCTAAGTCCTAGAACTAACTACTTTTCTATTCTGTTGCAGGAAATGTTATACATTTTGGATTCAATGGAGGAAATCAAAATGCGTCTTCTTTCCGACGATTATGGCAAACATCTCATGGGAGTTGAAGATTTGTTACAGAAACATTCTTTGGTTGAAGCTGACATTAACGTTCTTGGAGATCGTGTAAAAAGTAATAATTTCTGATGCATTCAGTTTGAATGCATTCTAACACAACAGACTAAGACACTAACTTCTTTTTTTCGTTTTTTCAGCTGTTGTTCAGAACTCTCAGAGGTTCATTTCGGAAGATATGGACACAGGTTTAGAGGCATATCGTCCGGCTGATCCAACGGCCGTAATGGAACGGGTCCAACAATTGGAAGAAGCATATGCTGAACTTGTGAAGCTGGCCATTGAGCGACGAACCAGACTTGAGGAAAGTCGAAAGTTATGGCAGTTCTATTGGGATATGGCAGAAGAAGAGAACTGGATCAAAGAAAAAGAAAACATTTTATCACAGGCCGATATTGGTCATGACCTTACAACTGTGCATCTTCTCCTCTCTAAACAGAAAGCCCTCGAGCATGAAATTAGTAATCATGAAGGACAACTCAACAGCGTTGTTAGTGTTGGTCAAGATTTAGTTGACTCACAACAGTTTGGGGCAGAAAAGGTACAAGAGCGTCTGCAGGAGATTACCAGTCTATGGCAGAATCTCAGAGATTTGTTGGTATACCGGAAGAATCGTCTTACGGAAGCTGTCGATTACCATCAGTTCTTCACGGACGCCGATGATGTCGATACTTGGATGCTTGATATGCTGCGACTCGTGTCTAGTGAGGATGTTGGCCGAGATGAATCAAATGTGCAGTCATTACTAAAGAAACACGATGATGTTACTGAAGAGTTGAAGAACTATTCCAGTACCATTGACGCTCTTCATCAACAAGCCCAACAACTTGGTGAACAAGACAGAGACAGTCCAGAAGTCGTAGAACGACTTGCCAGTATTGATCGAAGATACAAGGAACTTACGGAGTTGGCTAAACTCCGCAAACAGAGACTGTTGGATGCTTTGTCGTTGTACAAACTCTTCTCAGAATCGGAAGGCGTAGAGCAATGGGTTGCTGAAAAGGAACGGATGTTGGATACAATGGTGCCGGCCAAGGACATTGAGGATGTTGAGATTCTCAAGCATCGGTATGATGGTTTCGACAAAGAAATGAATGCCAATGCGTCTCGGGTTGCTGTGGTCAATCAACTGGCCCGACAACTGCTTCACGTGGAGCACCCAAATTCCGAAGAAATTGTTAGCAGACAAAATCAACTCAATGCCAAATGGTCCGAGTTACGGGAGAAGGCCGAAGCTAAACGAGATGAGTTGAATTCTGCTCACGGACTTCAAACGTTCCACATAGAATGCCGCGAAACAATTGCATGGATCGAGGATAAGACTCGAATCTTAGAGGAAACAGCAAATTTGGAAATGGACTTGTCTGGCATTATGACATTACAACGCCGACTCTCTGGCATGGAACGTGACTTAGCTGCCATACAAGCAAAACTTGAGGCGTTAGAGAAGGAAGCTGACCGCATTGCTGATGAACATCCAGAGGAGGCTGCTGTTATTCGCGAACGAATCGAGCAGATTCGAACCGTTTGGGAACAATTGACTCAAATGTTGAAAGAACGGGATTCCAAACTTGAGGAAGCTGGAGATCTTCACCGGTTCTTGCGAGATTTGGATCATTTCCAGGCCTGGTTGACCAAGACACAGACGGAAATTGCATCTGAAGAAGCGCCCAACAGTCTTGCTGACGCTGAGAAACTGCTAAGTCAACATCAAAATATCAAGGATGAAATTGAGAACTATGTTGAAGACTATGAAAAGATGATGGAATATGGAGAGAGAATTTTCACTGATCCTTCTACACAAAGCGATCCACAGTACATGTTCCTTCGTGAGCGGTTGAAGGCATTGAAGGATGGTTGGGATGAACTACGACAAATGTGGGACAACCGTCAAGATTTCTTATCACAAAATCTGAACCTGCAAATTTTCATGCGCGATGCCAAGCAGGCTGAAGTCCTTTTGTCGCAACAAGAACATATTCTGTCAAAGGATGAAACTCCTTCTAACTTGGAGCAGGCAGAGAGTCTGATCAAGCGACATGAAGCTCTCCTTACTACGATGGATGCAAACGATGAAAAGATCAATGGCGTCATTCAATTTGCTTCTAATATGTGCCGTGAAGGTCATTCACAAGCTGATAAAATTGGAAAGAAGGCGGATAGCATTCGTGAAAGACGCGATAACAACAAGCAGAAGGCACTAGAACAACTGGAAAAACTGAAGGAACAGCTGCAACTTCACCAGTTCTTGCAAGACTGTGAGGAGTTGGGTGAATGGGTACAAGAGAAGAGCATGATTGCTCAAGATGAGACATACCGAAGTGCTAAAACTGTAAGTAAATTTTGATATTCATTGAAAATAAAACTTGTATAACCGAAATTATACGTTTTGCAGGTACACAGCAAGTGGACTCGTCACCAAGCTTTTGAAGCTGAAATTGCCTCCAATAAGGACCGACTGACTGCCATTCAAGAGGCTGCACAACTCCTTATGCAAGAAAAACCTGAGTTCGCTCAATATCTTAAGCCCAAGGTTTCCGAACTGGAGAGTCATTTCGATGATTTGGAGAGGTCCACAAAAGAAAAGGGAGAGAGACTCTTTGATGCTAATCGTCAAGTTTTGTACGAACAAACTTGTGATGATATTGACACTTGGATCACGGACCTCGAAAAACAGATCGATCAAGGTGATACCGGTGCAGATTTAGCTTCTGTCAACATTTTAATGCAAAAACAACAGATGATTGAGACCCAAATGGCAGTTAAAGCAAAACAAGTAACGGAGCTTGAAAATCAAGCTGAATATCTTAAGCAGATGGATCCTGAAAAAGTTGAAGAGATTGTAGCCAAGAAGTCGGTCGTAGAGAGTAGATTTTCGAAACTCAAAGATCCTTTGGTCCTGAGAAAGCAACAGCTTGAAAAGAAAAAAGAGGCGTACCAATTCCGGCGAGATGTTGAAGATGAAAAGCTGTGGTGTGATGAAAAGTTGCCTTTGGCAAACTCTAATGACTTGGGTAATAGTTTGTACAACGTTACAATTTTGAAGAAGAAAAACAAGTCAATGATGAATGAAATCGAGAACCACGAGCCACGAATCATCACGATTATTCGCAACGGTGAAAAGCTGATTGATGAAGGACATCACGATTCTGATGAATTTGAGAGATTAAACAATGAACTGAAAAAGAAGTGGGATGAATTGAAAGACGCCGTTGATCGAAGGAAGGAAAAGTTGATCCAGTCCGAAAGAGCCCAGCAATATCTGTTCGACGCTTCTGAAGCCGAAGCCTGGATGTCGGAACAAGAACTTTACATGATGGCAGAGGACAGAGGAAAAGATGAGATTTCTGCTCAAAATCTGATTAAGAAACATGAAGCCTTGGAAAACGACATTGATGACTATGCAGATACTATTCGACAACTCGGTGAAACAGCTCGGCAACTCATTTTACAAGAGCATCCTGAGAGTGACAATATTGGTCTGAAGCAAGCCCAAGTGGACAAACTTTATGCCGGCCTTAAGGATTTGGCACATGAGCGAAGATCTAAACTTGAAGAAGCACTGAGACTTTTCATGTTGAACCGAGAAGTTGATGACTTAGAACAATGGATCGCAGAGCGTGAAGTGGTCGCCAGCTCACACGAACTAGGGCAAGACTATGACCATGTAACCATGCTTTGGGAACGATTTAAGGAATTCGCCAGAGAGACGGAATCCACTGGAAATGAACGAGTTGCTTTGGTCAATGACATGGCCGACGGACTTATTGCGAGCAAACATTCTGACGCCGCAACCATTGCGGAATGGAAAGATGGACTGAATGAAGCGTGGGCAGACCTCCTTGAACTGATTGACACACGCACTCAAATGTTGGCGGCTTCCCGAGAACTGCACAAGTTTTTCCACGATTGCAAGGATGTTCTAAGTAGAATTGCTGAAAAGCAGATTCATTTGCCTGATGAAGTTGGTCGAGATACTGGTTCCGTTTCTGCCCTTCAAAGGAAACATGTGCAATACATGCAAGACCTCCAAGCCCTCCAATCTGAGGTTGAGCAAATTCAAGATGATTCGAGAAAATTACAAGCTGCATACGCTGGCGACAAGGCGAAAGAGATTACCAACCGGGAGGCTGAAGTTGTCAATGCTTGGATGAACCTCAACGGATATTGCGAAGCGAGAAAAATGAAACTCGGCGACACTGGAGATCTATTCCGATTTTTCAATATGGTCAGGACACTCATGCTGTGGATGGACGACGTCATTATCCAAATGAACACCTCCGAAAAGCCAAGGGACGTGAGCGGCGTAGAATTGTTGATGAATAATCACCAGAGTCTAAAGGCTGAAGTTGACGCAAGGTAGTTTGCATGTTATATTTTGAAGATAATTTCTCTATTATATATTACATCTAAATTATTATATTTTTGTTTTCTCTAGAGAAGATAATTTCTCTGCATGTTTCCGGCTTGGGAAAGAACTGTTATCTCGTAATCATTATGCTGCAAATGAAATCAAAGAAAAAGTCGTTGGTCTTACAAATCAGAGAAATGGCATGCTGCACCGATGGGAACAACGTTGGGAACATCTTCAACTTAGTAAGTCAATTCATTTCAGAATTTAATCACGATTCCTCATTTTTATATGTTAATGCACAGTCCTGGAAGTTTACCAATTCGCTCGAGACGCAGCGGTTGCCGAGGCATGGCTGATTGCCCAAGAACCGTATTTGTTGAGTTCCGACTTAGGTATACTTGAGATTTTTATCTGTTGATTTTGACGCAGATGTTGACTCCATTCTGTATTTATGTTAGGATACACTATTGATGAGGTTGAAAATTTGATAAAGAAACACGAAGCATTCGAGAAGTCTGCCCAAGCCCAAGAAGAACGGTTTATTGCACTGGAACGACTGACAACGGTATATTTACTTTTGTTATAAATTCTTTTTTTGCAAGTGCTGCAGGTTACTACTAAGTTCTTTATTGATCTTACTCTTTTTTATCCATAATTTGTATAAACAAATACAGGTTCTGAATTCTTTCTCTAAATCTAACTCTATCCCTCTTGATTTATGTTCGTAATAGCTGGAAATAAGAGAACAAGAAAAGAGTATGGGGCAAGAGGGGGGATACTATCCTTATGAAATGGTGACAAATTTCTGTATTTAGTGTTCAGCAACACTAACTGTTCATTAACTCTGATTAACTGAATTTCGCTTTAATTTTCCATTTTTCCCTAATGAATTACTTTATTTTATAAACAAAGAATACTACTTTATTTTTCCAAATAAAAATTTATGTGGGTTCCCAGATTTCATGAATCTGTCATTACAAATCCAATTACAAAACAATGTAAATATGAAAAAGAAGAAACCATAAAATGTGTTATTTTTTTCAAAATTCAGTTTGAAATCCGTGATCGAGAAAAAAGAAAACGAGACGAAGAAGAACGACGACGTGCGGAAGAAATTGCAAAGAAATCACCTCCCAAATCCCCCGATGAACGTGATGCTGGTGCTCGATCGCCGGAACAGGGTTCAGATCGCGATACTTCCGTTCATTCTCCACCTTCAGCCGGTATTGTGATATAACCAGTTTATTATGTGAAATCTGTGAATGACTGTGTTTCAAATTCACTGAATGAGCAATCATAAGATTACTATATATTGGATTTTATTTTTACTATTTGATTTCTGTCTGCCTGAGTTTACCTTTTGCCCTTGCATGGTTTGCACAAATGCTTTTGGTTTAATAAAGGTCGGTCCCAAACCGTTTCCCCCGAAGATCCCAAAGGAAGAAAACCAAAAGGTACTTGACGAATTTAATACATGTTATTCAATAACTGTAGATAGATTCGTTCGAACCCAAGCTGTAGATTATTATTTTCCTGAATCTCGGAATCCCCTTATCCTAGTCGCTGACATTAACTCTTTTAATGCTTTTTGTTAATATTATGCTCATTTAGTAAGTAAGAAATCCTCGGTGAGGTCTCTGCTTTCTTCTCCAAAGCAGTCAAAGCAGTCTTCACGAGTTTCTTCTCCAATTTCGCCAACGGGCTCTGCTGGATACAACGATGACGATGACTTTGTTTTCGATGCTCGTGAGTTTATTCTAACCAACCAAATTTTACAACCTCTTCTTTGTTGCTGAACATAATCCTTGTATCAATCTGTCAACTGTTATCAACACACATCTTGAGGATCATCCATGTTTTGCCGTCAATCTTAACGCTTTGTGTGTCTGTGTTTTTGTGCAATAATGAATTTGATTTTAATGTGTTTTGTTAATTGTGATGTTCTTTTTGTTGTAACTAATCTTGCATGCATGAAGGCGACTTCAAGAGAAGCGGTCGGTCTCGGTCCAAATCACCATTTAGAAGTTTCCGTTGGAAAAAGTCTAAAAGTTCCACTTTGGAAGCTATTCCAGGAGGTAGTGCCTCTGATGATGAGTCTAATATTCAGAAATATAAAGGTATTGTTTATTGAGTTGATTCATTGGTAGCAATATGCTCCTTCATGCAAACGTTTGGCCGCGGTATGGTGCTAATCCCTTTCGGTTACAATATTAAATATATTGTACGGTGGTGGTTTATTAAAATTGAATTGGGGATGAATTTTTTTAATGGTGATGTGATAAGGTGATGTATACGTCATAGTTGTGCTTGGCATTTACTCTTCGTGGCGTTTAGTTTGTAATGCTTTATCGTATTCACATGGTATTGATGAAACTTTATTCCTGTCATGTCATGAAGCTTTGCTTTTAACCATAAATATGATGTCTCAGCACAGTGTAAGCAATACAACTTCAAATTTGAATTACATTTTTGCGTGATAATTAATTGCTCTTGGTGCATTTTATTTGTTCGGCAATAGAACGGCCAGGTCCAAGCGAAGATGGTGTCATTGAAGGATCCTTAATTAGAAAACACGAATGGGAATCGACAACAAAGAAAGCATCAAATAGGTATGAAATTGTTTGCAAAACTAATTGTGAATTGTGCATATCAGTTTGTGACAATAATGAGAATTGAAAATTACTTATTGTGTTGTTTTCACAGGTCTTGGGACAAGGTCTATACCGTTTTGAAAGGCGGTAATCTGCTGTTTTACAAAGACCAGAAGAACTTCAAAACTCAAGCTGATGCATATTTTCGTGGAGAAAACCCCGTCGAACTCTCCAGTGGCACTGCCGAAGTTGCAGCCGATTACACCAAAAAGAAGCATGTTTTCAGGCTGAAGTAAGTATACCTTCGCCTTTTATAGCCAAATAGATGTGTATCATGTTTTACTAACTTGTATAATTTTCCAGACTGAATTCTGGAGGAGAATACTTATTCCAAGCACGAGATGATGAAGAAATGAACCACTGGGTCCGAGGAATTCAAGAAGTTAGCCAAGAAGCAGCTGGGGCAGGACCATCCCGGGCGCAGACACTTCCAGCCTCTTCAATGGAAAAGAAAGATGAACCTAAAAAGAGAGGATTTTTTACCCTGAAGAAAAAATAATTCACCAGAAAGGCTTTATACTAAATTTAAGCTACACTAAGTATATAAGTGGTTGACTTGGCTAGTTAGATTGCTTTAATTGACGATACCTATAAGTTCAGCAGCCTTATGCTCTGAACATGGTTGAAGACATGAAGACACTGCATACCAGCAACATTATCTGGTTCGCTAGCGGATAATGTTTCTAAAAATTTGTCTACTTCATATTTGATGAATGACTTTTTCACATGGACATGCTATGCTTACCCATCCTTTAGGATATTCCTTTAAAATCAGTTCCTTAACGGGCAAATTGATTATGAAACTTTTCTATTCAGTGATATGCTGCTGTGCCCAATTTCGTTTTAGTTTTTACGAACCCGTTACCAAAATGGTGATATGCGCTTCCTATCTACTCTATTATGCCTCGTTATAATGTTTCTACTTTGACAACGACTTTCAGATTTGTTGTGACTGAAATGTACAACCAATTGAACGAATGCTATCCTGTTGTAAACCAATCTTGTACGTTTTTGGACTGTTTGAACGACACAAAGTTTCCAATATCTTTACTTAATCTTGTCATATTAAAAGTTGTACTGCCATTAGCATTAGCGAAAATATAGCCACTCAACATAAGCATTTATGATTAATCCTCTGGAAATGAATGTCAGAATAATACCACAAGTGACGCGCAAGGGCAAATGCAAAAATCCAAACTAAACATGCGGAATTGCCTTCAACTTTATAAACCACACACACAGTCACAGTGATATACAATAAGATACGATAGTTTTGTCTAATTTACCTTCTTCAGTGTCGTATCGATATGAACTTCAAAATCCAGGTTAGTGGAATAGAAACTGAAAAATTCCAAGTTCATATGCGTTTCTAAATAATATTCTGGACAGTCAACAAAGGAAAAGTTCCATTCTTGTTTTAAAATAATTAGCAAAACTTTCATAGTAGTTAAGCTATAATTGCACTGAAGCTTTTCTTACCTGCATTGTATTCATGGAGTAGATATCGAGGCATTTGTGAAATAACTTTAAGCACGAGGAGGAGCATTAGTTTTGAGTTGTATATTATATTAATAAGACGTTGGTTATACTGTATATGTAAATATGTTTTATGCAATATTGATAAGCTATTAAATTTGGGCCTGCTAACAATTCCTCAAAGAAAGTGTCCGCTGTCAATTAATCTAACTATAATGTAGAAACGAATGTTACCTTTTTAAAAGTCTAGTGAATTGTGCTTGAATCAGAGATATATGAAATAATTGTGTAGGGATTGCTAGAAATGTCATAAGAAGTGTCGCAAACAAAATTTTATGCCGATTCCTTTAACTGAC
>JAQIWQ010000262.1:0-20265 GCA_034695825.1 Folsomia inoculata | reverse complement strand
CCTTTTCTCGCTGGAAGCAATTACGCCACAACTTTATTCCGCACTGAACAAATCATTTGATTTGGATTTGTTTAAAATACTGTAATTCTGCAACGTTTTCTTGGTTGAAAACGTGACGAATAATATTCTCTGTATTCGCAACATCCCTGCTTACACGTTGCTGTGTTTCGCAAAAGAAATCAACCCAAGCTTTTTTATGTTTCCCAAATTCTAAGTATAGATTTCCATAAGTGTGTAAGTACCAGTAAAACAGTTAAAATTGCCATTATATACTTACATATACCAACATATACCAGTTGCCAATTGTAGCTCTTTTCTTTTATTAGAAATGAGCTTTTTGCCACTACTGAGAACTAATTCAGCTCTCAAACAAACCCAATAATGCTCCTCAAACAATTGGCAATTTCGTATTGACTCAAAGAAAATCCACAATAATTTAGCTGTTAATGCTGTTTGATACATTTTAGATTTAGTCTGTTGGATGACATTCTCCCTTTAATCACACTTAAGCTAGGTCTACTTTTATTTTTGTGTCTAAACCAACCATAGGAAACCGTAAAGTATCAAAAATTGTGGCTTATAAAACCGATATAGCCCAGCTCAACTCTCATCAAAGGATGAGGTGAAGGGAAAGTTTGAGCCTCAGGAGATTGTGGGATTCTCTTGAGAAAGCAACAACCAACTTCATGCTTAACCGTTGAAAGCTTTCACTTTTGTGATCTCACTCCAATTTTCTCCACTTCAAGCTTCACTCTTACTCTTGCTCAAATACAGCAAAAAAACTAAATAAGCTAGATAAACTAAAGTAAAAGCTATGTAACTTTTGAATTGGATTAAGAGAAAACTTTTCTTTAGTTGAAAAGATGACACTTTCATGGAAATGCAATGGTATCGTCCTTGTGGTAGCATCAGGTGAATTTTTGATTCATCAGGTGGATACTTTTCAAGTCTTTTCCACAAAAATGTTTGTTTAAAGTTCCCTTCATCTTTTGCTTCGATAGTCATTAAAATGCTTACTGAAGCAGTTTAGTATGTCGGGTTGATTACATGAGGTGACATTAGTGACCCATTTATTGCTCGAAAATGACAGCACTTGAGTTTCTAAACACATTATCTGAGAATCAGTCCCCTGCTGCTAAAGATAAAAATGAGAGGCGTATCACTTCGTTTCGTTGAAGCTACTGTGAGACTGTTCATCTGTAATTGCATTAGGTTTGTACAGTCTCCGTAAATATTTGGACGAGTTTATGACGCAATTCCGTTTTTTGTATTACAGCCAAGCGACAGATGTACGGCTTAGTTTAGTTCAGGCTACCAAACGACTTCAAAGGCTAGGAATAAAAACAATTTTGTTTTTGTAGATGGAGTTTATATAACTAGAAGTCATCATATAATACATGAATGAAAATGTGACGTTTTCGACATTTCAGTTTACTTGACAAGCTCAAATGCGCTTTTACAGGTCATCAATTTCCTTCAAATTACGTCCCAAAGGTTCCATTTCCAATTTTTAAGTTGGTTACTCTAAAAATATGTCGTTAATTAAAAAGATATTAATAATCTGCAGCCACGGTTGAACAGTTGTCGATAGTTGTTATGTGTTGTTGTACTGCACGAGTGATTTTCATGATTCATTTTGCACAAAGAATTAAATTGTAATGAACTCAACGAGCGTCGCAGGTTGTGGGCAAAGTTTTAGGTTTGCTTTGAAGTAAAGTGGTAGAGAAGAATGTTTAATAAAAGATTCTTCTGGATTTTAAATTAATAAAGTTTGGGCTTTGATGTCATGTGTGTCGCAGCGGAACTCTGGACCTGGCAAGAAAGGTGTTTCGGCCAACCTGCTCCGTCGAATGTCCACCAGTACTTGGACCACTACCACCTCAGCTACTGGAATGGTAAGCTTACAATTTTCTCATATTCTGCTATTCTGCCGAGATGACTTCTTTACTGTTGGTGCATTACGAAGTTCATATGTTGATGATGAACAATGTACAATTCTCACCTTCAAACAACGTGATGTCAACATATAATGAATAATAAAGCTGATACCATGCATGACTGATAATTGTAGCCAACATTGGAGCCACAACCGCACGCACGCAGAAGACGGTCAGCTTCCTTCCGGTCGGCCATGGGTAAGTTTAAATCCATTCTAATAATCCTTGTATTTATTTAACCAAACACACCTTAAACCAGTAACCACACCACTTTAATTCTTTACTGCGATATCCTGACTAAATATAACCTGTTTGCGTCATTTGCCGCAGTCGTAATATGTCCAGTCCCCTTCGTCATCTCGTCAGTCAGGTGTAAATTTTGTGTCCCCTGCCTTGCACCTCTAATCCGCATTTTCCACCAATTTCTTCGTGTCTCAACAATCACGTACTTCTGAACACGGCAGTGCATGAAATCAAACTTGGTATTGAATATGTCTTTTAGAGTTATGAATGAATACGGCATAATTCCAAAAACGCAAACCTTGAAAATGCATATTATGTGTGTCTGGATGCTGCATGAACGTCTGGAAAATGAGTGTTACTATTATCCTCTTAATCCCTGTTTGACATTTTGAATGTGAAATGCAAAGGAAATGAGATTAATTGTTGCGTCGGGATGATGAAGTCCGTGTGGGTATTGTTTCTCTCTAACACAGTTTATCCACCCTGAGTGACGTACGTATTTACGTGTCTCTTGTAGTTATTGGTCTTTCTATATTTCAATATACCTGGTCTTAAAATATTGCACAGACATTTGGTTGCTCTATGGAGAAAAGCAGAACCCAACGCAATGCATGATTGTAGAAAGTACCATAATGTAAAGCATTAATTGACAAACTTGCGGTAGTATCGTTACTTACTACAACGATCTTCTGCATGTTGTTTGTTGTGACGTGACTTGCCTGCTGCATACCAACATTATATTTCTATATTTAATTGCCACCTGCATGTTTGATGCGTTTTCAAGGACAGGAATGCTAACTATGGTTATAACAGAAGGGACACCTACTGGAAGCAGTCCAACCCAGCAGTATGGATTGATCCCCATCTCTCTATTGGAAAATAAGGAAAATGCTAAAATTTCCACAACCACACCTGCATTCACAACTTTTAAAATTGGAACAATGCCTGGAAATGGAAATACAACAGCAATGACGTCCACACCCGCTCCAGGCACCTTTACTCCACAACACATTCCGAATGCAGCGTTACAGGCTTCTCATAAAGCTCGTAGTTTCTCAGCATTCGCTCTAAATGCTTCCACAGGTTGGCTTATATTTAATTTTTTATTTGTGTGCAAATAGTCGCTAGATGAACAACTATCGTCCTAACGTCATTGACTAGAAAATATTACATACAGATTTACTACGTCCTCCTAACCATGCAGTGTGTATAATTCTGTGGGGAAAGTTATTGTCGCTCAATTGGCAAAGTATGGTCTAGTTCCACACAAAATTTCAACAGGAATCTGTTAATTAATTGACCAGCTTCAGCAAGTGATCCGGAATGCTAATTATGTTTGCCTTATTTGTCCATCTAACAACCAGTACCATGCAGTTTACTGCGTCAGTGACTGCTCGTTTGTCCGCAATTATACCATAATATTATAGCTAGTCATTGGTCTTCACCATTGAACATACTCTACCAACGAGCTCGACGTTCCTATTAGTGGTAATATGCCAAGCCAACCTTGTTTGCGGTTGTTTCCTGGCACAAATTAAGGCAGCCACAAGCCTCGATAATTCCGTCTCTCCTAATCATTTCCATTCAACCAGGCAAGTGATGCGTGTAGTGGCCAATTACCTAGGACTTAAATGACAACTAGAATTCTCTAAACGTAAATGGTGGATTTTGCGAAGTTTCAACTAAACGTAGCAACAAACTATGAGCTCATTACCAGAAAGATAGGAATTAGACAGTAGGATCGAGACTTTTAGGAAATCCCACCTACCGTAATCCGCCTGGAGCTTAACTCATCTGAAACAAAACGACAACGACGTGCAGTATTCCTTATGAAAATTCATGGTAGCATGTTCATTATGGCATGAGATTAGAGGTTTTGGTGTGCTTTTTAAATGATAGGTTATTATATCATAGACTGGACGCACATGACATGACCATAGCTATGGCGAAATTTTGTACATTAATCCCATCTCATTCAGTCAGGGTTAGCTCACTCTGCTCTATAAAGTCTCTGGAACCATTTGCCAACACTGTTAGTGGGAAGATAAAAAACGACACTACCGTAGCTTATTTTCTCTCTCATGTTCTTTCTCAGTAGATAGGATAATAGACATATACGAATGAGGGCATCGTAGCGTGCAGTCTGTTGTGGCACATTTGCTAAATTTTACGAGTCGTATTGTTTGTGAGAGGGCACACTTTAATGCAAATTTTATTGTGGGGTGTAAAGAAAATTGCAGCTGCCAAGAACTACTGTATCCGTTGATGAGAGGACAAATACACAGAGCGAACAACGAGAACATTTTAGCATGTAACTTTTCGCGAGTTGTTTGCGCTGATGGGACTGGGTGAAATATTTCTCTAAAAGCAAAAGTCAGAAATGGTGAAATGTTTGTCACAAGTTTTGCTGAAGGGAACAAGTCTTACTCTTCTAGTATCAAGTAGATTTGGTGAAGGAAATGTGAAATGAAATTACGAAAGGCTTTAAGTAGTTGGACATGAATTCACGAAAAGTCGAACTCACAAACTCCTCCACATACTATTGAGATAACTTGGAGAAAGCTCTTGAACTCCTATAATTTTTACTTGAAGAAAGTAAAGAATGTTTTTTCACATTTTCCTCCTGTTTTATGTACATTTACTCCACTTATTTGGTCTCTTGTCGTCCTTCAATATTTAATATTGCGACCTTCGCCAAATATGTCAGACATGCATACGTAACATTTTGTCACTTTGTCTATTATTATATTATGATACTGAATAGCATGCATTGCTTGACTGCCTGGTTCTCTAGACATGATCAGATTTGAGACAGTTTGACATATCCTGAATTTGTAGGGGTCCATCCAAAAGCGTCTTTCCTTTTGAACGTCCTGGAGGAGAACATTGAATGAGAACAAAGAGGAGGATCACATTGTGTGATACTAGATAAGGATAAATGATGTTGAACTTGAGAGTGGTTCGTTTGGTTGTTTGTGAGAGACGGAGAAGAGTGATGAATTGCTCAACGACATATTTTGTTCATGTTGGCCGAACGATCGACTCTGTCGGAGACATTTTGGCTCCTGAGGGACTTCGTTAGAATTGGAGATCTTGCTGCCTTTCTCTAGAAAATAACTGCACTGGAAATGCCTTGACAGTATGCTACCACATCTGTATCATCACATCAGTCCACCCAAGTATTTCGGCCCCATGTCAGTCAGGAGTAAGTTGTGAGGCTAAGCTTTGCTGGAGTAAACAAATAAGACAATAGAAAAGACGACGCCATAATCGTTGATAAATTACTGAATTGACCATGAGATGAAATTTATCAACTTTCATCAAACAGACATGACTTATTGGTAGAGAGTTGTTTGACCAAACTGGAATGTCGTATATTGTATAATATTGTCGTGCCGTGTTATTCGTAAACCAATTTAGATGATCATTTGGAATTCGGTTATGGAATTTTATTTTCTCCCGGAACAAAATTGGGCCGGCTAAGCTAAGTTGACTGACTTATTGGAACCAAGTCGATCAGAGCAATTAATTTGGGCGTGTCAACCAGTAGACAGCAAATGAGTTTTCTGCCTGTCACGGAATTTAAGCCATAATTAATTGGTGGGAATTGGCAAGCACAAATCAACCAATGCCAGATATAAAGATGAAAACCATATAAAATGCATGATTGCTGTACTGACACAACACTGATTGTCTCTTTTCATGTTAATTGCTGGAATGTCATTGGTTGGACTCCAAATCATTTCATTGCTGTGGTAATCCTGCTATTTCTAATGGTGGGATGAAAATACATACAATAATTCTTGATCCATACCATCATAATTTCATTTCTCAACTAAATCAAATCATGCATTCCACACGCTATGGAAATGCATGTCCATCTAATGTAATTTGAACTGAATGTGTTTGGATTATGAATTCGAAACCCGCATGGTTAAACGCGAATGTGGAATGTGCTCTTGATCAATGACGATGATGATGACTGACTGACTACAATATATGCTCATAAAGATAGTCCTCGCCGATTCAGCCAACAAGAGTTTCCCCACCCACAAAACGCCCAAAGGAAAACGCTGTGTAGCCTCCATCCTTTATCTCCTTCAGACCTCACCCATCTCAACGCTCTGGCAGCATCTACCGGCATATCTTCCAGTACAACTAAGTCGGCGTCTGCTTCCGTCTCTGCAGCAGGGTCCAACCGTAGCAGTCCTATAGGGACACCAATCCCATCACCTATTCCTTCACCAGTCCCGTCAAGAGATCAGAGTCCCTGTAATTTCTCTGGAAGGCTCTCATGCGACCCTCCAAAAACAGACTTATCGCCAATCATCAATCCATCGACAGAGAGTCGACTTCGGGACTATTCCCCACCCAAGGTGATCTTCCAATCGGATGAGCTACCAGTAGTAAATGATGGCGACTCTTTGGGGCTTCTCAGCGGGAGAAACTTGTCCACGTCGCCCTATTTGGACAATCCTGATGAAGATTGTAGTAACGCTAGCACACTGGGAGATGGGCCAGGACCTCCCCCCGACAGCTCATCTGGCAACTCTAATTCTGTAAGACTCAGCCCTGTCACTTTCACGCTGCAAGAGCCTACAGATAATAATGACCAGGAGGATGAACTCCAAGACGTAAGTCTTTTTATTTCATGCAATAAAACTCATTTATGCTTCATCCAAACCTTCCTTAGCTTTTGTACATCAGCCTCTTAAACTGGCACATTTCATTTCCCATCAAAATATAATCCACGTACGGTCATGGTCAGCTATACTACAGTTAATAATTCACAACTGGCATTATACTGCTCAAAATGAGTAAAATTACTGCACATACTCCTTGATTATAAAAGTGTATCAGCCTTCCCTAATTTTACGTAAGAGCATATTCATAATAAAGTTTTTGATATGGTTCAAGTCATTTCTACCATTTTGTGACACTTTCTCTGATTTACATGAATTAGACTTCAAGCTTTTCACCCATCTGCATCTGTGGTCTGGTATCACATTGAATTGCACTCCTGAAACACCAAAGTCCTGTCTGGATTACATATTAACCCCAACTATTTAGGTGGATTTCGACTTGGACAAGGTAATTCCAAGTTGTTTGTGGGCACTTATTATCCGTCCGTCTTTTCTCTCTCCAGTAGTCCACTATTGATTTTCGAACCAGACTCATTTACAGCACATCTAGTTAATGCATCCACTGTAGTTTCTCCTTCTAAACTTTCTCTGTTTTTTAAAACTTGACTAAATCAGTTGACATCAAAGTGGCTTCAATATTCCGATTAGAACTTTTGACTTAATTTTATTGGACTTTGCCCATGTACCGGTCTGTTCAATCAATACGTATCAAATTATGGAAGCACGTTTTCCATCCAAATGACAATGATTTTTTGCGTACAAAAGTCATTTAGTCAACTGAATGCAGCGCATTACGTGAAACGATAAACTCGACTCGATTCAGGTCCTCGTAGAAATCGACAAGTTAGATTGTAGACACAAAAAAATATGTGTCCAAGAAAGGCAAGACATTTTTCGAAGTTGGAATTTGGACGGATGAAGTGAAGAGGCTACAAATCTTGTAGTAATTGATTCCCAATCCGAATCTAACTAGGATCCCAACGATCCCGGATGCTTGTTCTTTTCCTTCAAGGTCTCCAACTAATTGGCCACTTTGTCACCACACTAATCACGATCAAAGAATTATGCTGCTCATATCTCATCATCATCATGGGTGTTCAATCTATTGACCCAACCCATTTAGTCTGACCTGACGTCCCGTTTCATAATGTCATTAAGGCATACCCTCATGTAAGTAGGTAGTCTTCAGTTTGTCATGTATTCTCCTCACATATAAAGAACGTATGAAATCAAGATTGTCAAGTCACATTATGACAAAATTTCGGATTGCCTCTTCAACTTCAACGTACGTACTTCAACGTATTGATTTATTATATGTTCATCCAATTAGATTACTATATCAGGATTTAAATCAACTTTGTCAATAATGCACAATTTGTCATACTTGAATTACTCCATTTGTGGTATTCTGTAACCGTTGTCAATATTTGAATTTAGATAAAATTACAGTTTTGTATTAACCTTTCTGAATGTATGAATTTTATTGACAGTTCCGCGACGCAGTTATCGTTACTTGTGACGGGGTCCAATTTCACCTTCCCTCGATTGCTGCTGACGTCTATCTGTGTCGTTTGGGCGAATGGGACTACCCAATTTTTGACCTGGAACGCGGCTGTAAGACGCAAATACTCAGTCATGTGAGTGTCAAATTTCACGAATGACATTTGTATGAATTTTTTATGATTGTCAATATTTTATTGCGTTGCATATTATATCATTATGCAGATGTGCTACAAAGTGTTCCTAGAGACTGGACTGTTTGAAACATTCAAAATACCGATTAAGGAGTTCATCAACTACTTTCACGCTTTGGAACTGGGATATCGTGAAAAACCATGTATAATAACACCCATTTTGCATAATATGTCATTCCCCTTATTTGCCAAAGTTGAACAATACCGATACGATCTTTTGTTTCCGCATTGCAGATCACAATCGGATGCATGCGTCGGACGTTTTGCAAGGTGTGTTTTATTTTACAACACAAGCCATACCAGGGTTCCAGATGGTTCCGCCCGACCCTGACACTCCCAATTCTGGTAAAACTGGTAAACTTGAATATTTACTAAATTATCTCAGTTTTCTCAGGTATAACACGCTTACAAAATACAATAAATTTCAGACTGGTCTGGACAACGAGCTTGTTTCAATGTGGACGAAGAATCGTATGGGATCATGGGTGCTAACTTACCAAGTCTTGAGCTTATGGCATTGTATACTGCGGCTGCAATGCATGATTATGATCATCCTGGACGGACCAACGCTTTTTTGGTTACAACCAATTCTCCACAGGTTGACATAATTTTTGTCCGATTTATATGAAAGTCAACTCAAAATTCATTTTTATACCTTTCAGGCAATTTTGTATAATGATCGTTCGGTGCTTGAAAATCATCACGCCGCCGCAGCATGGGCGTTGCTGATGAACAATGAGCATTACAACTTTTTAAAATTCTTGGATAAAGCCGAATTTAAAAGATTCCGTTTTCTCGTCATTGAAGCAATCTTGGCTACTGATCTTAAACGCCATTTCGAGATTATGTCTGAATTCAATTCAAAAGTAAACGAAGAAGAATCTCCAGGAATTGATTGGACTTCGGAGGAAGACCGTCTCCTTGTGATGGAGATTTGCATAAAGCTAGCCGACATAAATGGACCTTGTAAATATCACGATATCCACGTTCAATGGACTTATAGAATTGCAGAGGAATTTTATGAGCAAGGTTATCTATATGAACTACAATATACACACATAACTACATTTTCCTCACAGTCACAGTATATTTTGACCTCATTTTTATCATAGGGGACGAAGAGGTACGTCTTGGACTTCCGATTTCTCCTTTTATGGACCGTTATCATCCACAATTGGCTAAACTTCAAGAATCATTCATCAACCATTTGGTGGCACCATTATGTAAAGCGTGCGCAGAGGCGGGGTTACTCCCTGGGTATTGGGAGGATGAAGTTGAAGATGACCAAAATGAGGGGGAGACCACGGCAGATGAGTTATCAACAATGAGTTGTCAAGAAACGGAATATGAGAATGAAGAGTCGTCGTACTCTGACGACAATAAAAGTGATAGTAGTAAATCAAAGAGAAAAATATTTTGTCTGCACACTAAGCACTTGGAGGACAACCATCGATATTGGATGAATGTGATAAAGGTATTTTTGAGAGCATTGATGCATTTATGTAAAGGAAATCTAAACAATTTATGTCCGTAATGCAGGAGGAAGCTAAGAAAAAGGAAGAGGGAGTGAAAACAGAGTCAGTGGCAATATCTACTGAAGATCCAATGGAAACTATTGAAGAAGAAAACAATACGCCACACTCCCTTAACCGCAGCTTTAGTTTTGTAAGTAGTTTTTAATACCTTTACGACGAATTCATATCCATTTTTAATCGATTAAATTGATCTAATGCTACCTTCTGTAAATTATTATCAGGAAAAAGAAGATTCTAAACTGTGATGAATGAGAGAAGAATCTTCAATTAAGTACAAGTATAGTCGCGCGTGCCAAAAATAAAATTGTTCGTAACCTTAACCTCGTTGCATGCATTACACAATTATTACTTCTGACACTATTATTCAGCCTTTTGAATCCGCTCCTTAAGCATCGATTCCAGTTTGATACCATCCGCTGCAAATTTCCGAATTCCATCCGACAACTTATCCGTTGCCATTTGATCTTCATTCATCATCCACCGGAATGATTTCTCATTAAGTTCAATCTTATCCAAGTCTAATTTCTTAGCTGAACCCTCACTAAGCATTTCTCCAACTGTATCATTGCTTGATTCCAATTCCTCCAAAAGAGTGGGGGCAATGGTCAACAAGTCGCATCCAGAGAGAGCTTTAATTTCACCTATTTAAATACCAAAATCAATCAAAATCCATTCATTTCGGCTAAACATATAACATTATCAATTACCAGAATTTCTGAAGGATGCCCCCATCACCACAGTTTTATATCCAAACTTTTTGTAGTAGTTGTAAATCTGAGTGACGCTCTTTACACCTGGGTCATCCTGTGGTTCGTATGATTTTGTGTTAGTGTTGGCAACATACCAGTCCAAAATTCGTCCCACAAATGGAGAGATAAGAGTAACGCCAGCTTCAGCACAAGCAATCGCCTGAGCCATGGAAAACAACAGGGTCAAGTTACAATGTATCCCATACTCTTCTTCAAGGACTCTGCAACCATAACCAACCATAACCAAATTATGCATTTATTCATCATCTTCTCATCATCCTTATCCAAATCACAAATTTGCATCTTGTCATCCATCCATCCACTCATTCCTTTCCTTGATAAAACAACTCACAAATTGATTAAATCACTCACTTGGCCGCTTGTATGCCTTCCCACGTAGATCCCAACTTTATCAGAATCCGATCCTTAGAGATACCAGCCTCTTCGTAGAGTTGGATAAACTTTTTCGCCTTTGCAATACTCGCCTCCTTATCAAATGATAATCTAGCATCAACCTCGGTAGACACACGACCCGGAACAACTTTCAATATTTCCAAACCAAACAGCACAAACAGCTTATCCGCCGCGGCTTCAACCTGCTCCTCCAATGTTCTGTGGGGTAGAAAATTAATGAATCCATTAAAATCTGATCCAAATCCAATCCACCCATTTCCCCTTACATTCCATTCTTCTTTCCATAAGCAATAGCGTCATCCATCAGTTTTTGATACTGTGGCATGTTGGCTGCAGCCAAAATAAGGGATGGATTTGTCGTAGCATCGGTAGGCTTATACTTCTTTATAGCTAAAATCAATACAATTCAGTTGGTTGAATATTGGCACAAGTTCTCACAATTTATCGGATGGTACTACATATCAAGTAAAATAGGACTATACTTACCCTCGAAATCTCCCGTATCGGATACGACGGTAGTGTATTTTTTCAACTGCTCTAGAGAGTTTGCCATTCTGACTCGTTTCTTGACAGGCTCAGACATGAATGACTGACAGTGACCAAATTATTGGCTTTTAATATTGTCCTTAAATCTTTAAGTGGATAACTTGAATAAGGTTTCATTGATGTGTAGATCGAGTAGGTAGAGTAGAGTAGTTATGTTATGTATGACGGCAGGCAGCCGGCATAGATAGACAGTCCAGTCCAGTAGTAGACCAGACCAGAGTATGCATGGGTAGGGTATGGAGTGGCAAAATTTTCCTTGTAAAACTTGATGGAAGGTATGGATTTTCGCCATTTATGTGATGAATGATGACTTTGCAAATATGGTGCCATCATCATATCATCATGAGTCGAGGATAGGAGAATATGCCATGTTGGGTTGCGTTGCGTTGTGGTTGCATTATTGGCAAATAAGGTGAACATTTCCATAAGTTTTGAGGTTGTATAGTGTACTGTGCATGGCTTTACTTGACTAAGAATGGTATGAGATTATAATATAATAATTATCATACTTAAGTTGTAGATGATGATCAGGACATGATCTGGACGTGTTTGAATATCAGATAAAGAATCGGTTTTACATGCATCAAGTAATGTTGATAATGAATGATGAACCCTAACTGACCACCTCCAAAATGTCAAATGCAAACTATTTCTTGCATGTAAATGACATATTTTTCAGTATAAAACTCTAAATTAGTCTACTTGCAACCATCCATCACCTCCCTTGGGTGGACTGGACACAAGGAACATCATCTTTCACACCTGCCAAACCATAACAATCAGTGCATGAATGAATGTCATTTTTTCTGTATCATGTAAAAAACGATACGACATTTCAACCGTCATACTGAGGCCTCAGTCATTTTAAAAGGTGGCCTCAGTTAGGAGTCATTTAAAATGTTGTCGCTTGCCTTAAATTTAACCCTTGTCCTTGTAATTATGAGTAAAAGAAAACTAAACAAAACTTAACTATCTAGTCCAGTAGTGCCTCATGCATACTAATGCATTTGTTCTTGTTCGCTTTTTACTTATGCAGTTTTAGACTTATTTTAGTCCAGAAAGTTCTTTCTCAAGTCACCCCACACTGGTGGATCTGTGTAGTAAACATACTAAACAGTAGAAACCATGCTTACCCCACTATTGAACATCCAAGAAACTGTTCCACCTCATTGATGGTTGCACTCTCACCCCTCTCCTAGTACCGCTTCAATTCAATTTAATTCCAGAACCATCATCGCCCTATCCTTCATCAATCCAAACAGGGAAGGAAGAAGGATTCAATCAATACAATTATTCCTCCCTTCTTCTCTTACATTAGTCACTCTCACACACTAATTGTAAGCGTAGTAGACTGGTCAAAATTTAGATAAACAGTGTCTATTTTAATTACATCCCCTCCCTCACACTTTGTCTAAAACCACTATAGGCTGATCAGTCCGAGGTAACAAGTTCAAAGGGCAACAGGACAGGATATTAATGAATTCGATCGATTTTTATATGGTAAATAAATCATTAATTTATGTATTATTTATAGGTGGTAGACAAGGCAGTTGAAGATGGTTGAGAACAATGAAGAACCGACAGCAGATCAGAGAGGTCAGGGTGGGGGAGGTCAGGGAGGTCAGCCGCCCTTGAATTGGAGTGGATTGAAGCATGTGATTACAGAAAGAAAGATTGATTTCGCCCTTTGGCTCACACGATTGTTGACCTTGCTCTTTGCTGCGGGATACATTGTTCCTCTTTTGGGGTTTGCTCTTTCAAACATTTCTTTAAATAGTTTTAGTGGAATAATTAATGGTTTTCGTTGTCTCTTCTGGTATAGATCTTCGGTACAGTTTTACTACAAGGCGTTCATGGCAAGTGCGGCAACATCGGCACTTCGATTACATCAGAGACTCCCACGTTTCAGTTTTTCTCGTGCCTTCTTTCTACAAATGGTGCAGGAGGATTCTTTCCACTATTTCTTTTGTGCTATCATCTTTCTCTTTGCTACTCCGATGACTTGTAAGGCACTCATTTGGCAAGTTTAATTGTTCAAGGTTTATATTATTTAAATGGGTTCATTTCCAGTGTCATTGACTCCAAGTGTTCTATTCGCCCTCTTGCATTTTGCAAGCTTCTCATTGACACTTCTGGATGTAGGTTTTACAATTTTTAAGTAATATATTAGTTGTTCAGTAATTTTGTTTCTTATTTTGTAGGCATTGGGCAGAAATTCAGCTTGGATTGCAAGGGTTTTCATCTCCATGATTGAGTACAAGTCCACGTTTATGCTGAGGTTGGCTGCTGGATCTGAAATTGCAATCATGTGTTCCTTGATCTGCTATGCCATTCTGTAAGTTATTGTACTACTGAAACTTTAGGCTAAAGTCTTTAGCTAGAGAAAAGTTTTATGCTGTTTTTTGAATTTTCTAATATCGATCAGTTCTGTAATTTTACTAGTAATATCAAGTAATATGAATGAATGGGAGGCGGTGTCCTTTTCTGACGAATTAATCGATTATTCTTGTCTGCATTATTAATTGATATAGAAATGGATCGATGCTCCTAGTAGTTTCATTTTGTTCAACCAGTTAAGTTTATAAGGAAGGATGCCGTGATATTCATAATTTTTTTGTTTATTTCAGTGGACGTGTTTCATTGCTCTCACCGTTTCTGTATTTCCGGTTTCTCACGTTCCGCTACGCCTCAAGACGCAACCACTACACTCGAACAATGTTCTACGAATTTCGAATCATGATGGACAGTATGGCGAATAATGATAAATGCCCATCCTTCTTCGCCAGCGCAATCCGCGCATGCATCAGTTTGATATGCAGATTGGCTCCACCAACCACACCCGAGTCCACTTAGTAGCTTTAAAAATTACTCACACGAATGTCAGCTAGTTAGAAAATCAATCTTATAATGAAACATATTTATGTACACTTTTTTTTAAATCCGTAAATAAATCTCTTTTGGAACACCTAACGTAAATAACATCCCATTCCAACATTATTTTTTAAAGTTTTATTCAAAAACTGAATGATCCTGTTATCGCTTGAATGTTTCACAATAAGATGGTATGGTATTCATGGCTTATGCACTTACCAGCCCAGGGACATCAGTAACTGATTTAACTGGAAGGGCTGGGATTTCTTTCAAGAACAAATTTGGCTCGTCCTTAGGTTCCGCAACATTAACGTGGTCAGGCAGTGGCTTCTTGGGCCCAATTTTACCATTAGGATCCCAAGGCAGCATAATCTTCACCTTGATTCCCAATACTCCTTGCCTAAAACAATTACCACACATTTTAATACAACCCTTTAAACATGTTCTCATTCATTATGTATATCGTTTCAATCCTCACCTCAACAGCACGTGTCGAGTAGCAGTGTCAACATAGTGGTTGGTGGGGTCACCACTGTGAATCATTAACCCATCCACAAACTTCATGGACTTGGCTCGCTGACCTCTCAACTTTCCAGACACTACAACTTCACACCCCTTAGCTCCAGACTCCATAATAAACCTCAGCACTCCTGTTAATGAACAGACGCAAAAATTATAACCATTCCCCAACTCCTACAATAAACCCAACCCACATCCTTCTTACCATAACAAGCACGTCGGACAGCAAGTCCCCCCACAAGTTTATATCGAAGAGACTCTGCCTGAGCTATAGCGCAAAGTCCACGAACTCCAACCTTCTCGGCGTAGAGTTCAATGGATCCAGGAGGAAATCCAAACCGTTTTGTAACGACAGATGTCAACTCTCGAATCCTTCGACCTTTTTCTCCAAGAACATTTTGTGTCCTTGTCGCCATAATGATGATCTCTGTCCGGTTTGGAGCTACACGGATTTCTAACCCAGAATAACCATCCTCAGCTAATTCCCTCATCAGAAACTCGTTCAATTCAGCACGGAATAGTCCCTCACGGACAAACTGCAAATAAAAATCAAGACAAATATTTTATTCTTATCCCTTTCTCCTCTCAATCACCAATATCACATAAATCATAATAAACCACCCAAGTATTTCAGTATTTCCAACCACTCCAACAAGTTTCTTACCTTTCGTTTCTTTGATATTTGCATTTTCTCTGCCATGATTGCAGTCTAAAAAGTACTAATCACTATTTTTGTTTATTAGAAATCCGTCAAAAGACAGAAACCGATGAAATTTGTTAGAATGCAACTGAAAAAGGCTGAAGAAGAAAAAGAGTGAGCAGAGCACGTCGTGTACAGGTTGAGTTGAACGAATAAATGTAGAAAGGTGGCGTCCGTGTAGGATCAACCAGAATGGGCCTAGTTTTTACTATTCCGTCGTCGTATAACCAGCAGCCGCAGCCACATCCATTATGAAAGTGAGTGAGTGTGGTTTTTATTCAAACAGTTGATTTTTTGCCATACTCTGCACTTGCCGTAGTGTTTTAAACTTTTTTCTAAAAAAGGTTGTCAATTATTTTCAAGTTTTCACCAGTCACCAGTTAAAATACTTGGTTCAGTGTAATTATGACAATAATTCAACAAACTTGAAACCTTCATTTTTCAAAGTTGTTGTTGGTTTTGGTTGGGGTGTTGATTTATTGAAAATGTGAAATAAGAGGTGGGGTGGACTTATCAGTGAATTTTAAATGTTAAGCAAATATTGAATTCGGACCATTTGGATTTCCAGCAGAGATACAACGATACAAGAAGGTAATAAATATATTAAAGTTGTATTCATCATATTCATCTATAAATAGCGTAGAATTGTTCATTTCCATGCAGTTTTTAACTATATAAACTGATTTGATATTGATTTTTTGTTTATGCAAATGGCTTACAGTGGGTTTTACAGTTAAATGATTGGTTCCATGTTTAGTAACATGTTTAGCTGACTGGACTACAATTTATGGTCATTGACATTAACTTTAATGATTTGATTGCATGGGAATAATCTTACATTTGGAACGTATCATAAAATTTTAGTTTTTCCTGTTTTCACACTTTTCACATCCAACACGTCACCTCACCACATACATGGCTGGAATTCTTGACACAACATCGGCCTTTAGGGATCATGATGAATGAATGAAATTGATATGGATGGAGAAATTAATCTTACTTGGCATTCTGCATGTAATGTCATTGCATTTACTTGGCATGCTTTTTATTTTGTTTATTTTCTGTTGATACAACAAATGGAAAACATTCGCAAACAATATGTAATGCATACAACTTGAATATTACACGTTCTGATAATATGCATGTCATAAACTCACTGTAATTTAAGCAAAATATGTAAACCAACTTGAAAGCATGTAAGTGATATTGTGATATATCTTCAGCCTTCAACCACAACCACAATTCTGGTTTCATGTTTTAAGGATTCAGTAGGGAAAAAAACAATCCCAATCCAGCAAAACAACCGAACCAGTGTCTGTTTTGTTATGCATGATTATGTCGTAGTATAGTAGGCACTGCACTGGGGGTGAATTCATTCATCAATATTAAGCGTTGGTGGTGATCCGCTATCCTCTTAAACGTATCAGTTTTTATTTAGAAAAGACTGGACTATAGTCAGTACCAAATCTTGGATAAATTTTACGTATTCTGAGGAATGATTTGATTCACTCTGCTGTTTTCTCTTGCAGTGATTGTTCTGTCTCTGTTGGGTCAAACTAAGGACATCGGAATAGTGTTTTCAAGGGCTCCCCCCAGCTAACTTGATCTCTTTGAATTTGGCTAGAATGGAATCTAAAACGCGAACGGTATTGATGTGGACTGTAATTGCCTGCCTTTGTTTTGTTGGAATTCCTTTCCACTTAAAAGGAGAAGACGGTGAAATGCTTGAGTTGCAGTTCAAAAACTATTCCAAAGCGTTCAACAAGAGTTACGATGGTACTGAGGTGGAAAATAGGTTACCCCATTTTAAGGTAAATCGCCTTATTAAGATTTATGTATAATTAGTAAAGTGACACATTTTTAATTTAACGCTGGTTTTAAACAACGTTTAGAGCGCACTGGCCAAGATTCAGGAGCTGAACACTCTGGATGATGAGAATATCATGCTGACAATGGGTCCAAGTTTAAAGAGCACTGGAGCTGAAGCAACTGATTTAAAAAAGGACAAGGAAACAATTCACAAATACGTATCACACAAGAAATGGAGGCATGGAACGCCAAAGAATCAAGGATATGCGGTGTGGGGTTTGAACGAGTTTTCTGACATGAGCCCCGAGGAATTCAGGGCGACGTACCTGCGTCCTAAAATTCATGAAGTTATTAAAAATAGAGAAAGTCATTCCCGAACCCACCCAGATCCACATCACCACCACCATCATCACCACCATGGAGAATCTACATATGGCAACTTTAATGACAATCTCATCACGAGGAAGCGAAGAGCATTATCATTTCCCGGCACCATTCCTGACAAAGTTGACTGGAGGACGAAGGGCGTAATTACACCGATCCTTCATCAAAAATCTTGCGGCGCATGTTGGGCATTTTCGACTGTGGAAACTGTCGAAAGTATGCGAGCAATTCAAACGGGTGTTCTCGAGCCTCTCAGTGTTCAGTTTGTAATTGATTGTGCAACAAATGGGAATATGGGATGCGAGGGAGGGGACACATGTGGTGCATTGGATTGGATGCAAGCTATAAAATTAGTCCCTGCCAGCAAATACCCTTTAACTCTACAAGATTCCAAATGTAGACTTATGGCTTCAAATGTGGGTGTGCAAATTTATTCAAATTACACTTGCGACAGGTACATATTATAAGTTAATATGATCAAAGGTGGGAAATTAATTGTAAACATTGTAATATTATATTTTTAAGTTATGTCGGATCAGAGGAACAGCTATTAACAGTGTTGGCTAATCATGGTCCAGTTGCGGCTGCCGTTGATGCTACAAATTGGCAGTACTATGTGGGTGGAGTTATTCAGTGGAATTGTGATTCCAATAACAACCATGCAGTTCAGGTACGATATTGCATTAGCAACACCTGAGTCTTATGACAAGGAGTGATTGTGATTAATATTGTGTGTTGAACACTTTAGATTATTGGATATGATAAAACTGCAAAGCCACCACATTACATCCTTCGAAATTCTTGGGGTACGGCCTTCGGTGATAAAGGGTACTTGTACGTCGCTATTGGATCAAATTTGTGTGGAATCGCTTCAGAAGTATCTTCTTTGACTGTTCAGCATAGTTAAGACATTCAAATATAGCTACTCCAGTCCATATGGCTATGATTAAACGTGCCATTTTTATTTCTAATATTTTACATTCTTAATAATACTAACAATACCATATCCACCGTAATTTACAATAGGAAAATCAGTCTGAAAGTTGACCTGTGATATTTTAATTTTAAGTACATCCGTCCAACCAAATGTTGTCTTCCACTTTTATAATGTTCTTACCCGTTTGATGGATAACTGATGAACATGGTTTTAACTTGTATACATATCGTGTTGAGGTATATGGTATTGTCCATGCGAGTTTCATACTTTGCATTTTGTCACAACACAATTTACCTATCTTAGATCTGATGATTTTGAATGAATAAATATTCGTATAGACGCTTCGTCTCAAATTTGTACGGTTTGGCCTTAGTATGTTCTGATAGCGAGCTGTCACAATTTCCTTTCATCGCCATATCATCCATCATTCGCCTCCTGCAATCCGACCTTATTGCCTAAAAGCGAAACAATAATTCGTTTAGCTTTACTGGGACCACGCAATCAATATTCTCCGGTTCCGTTCATTCATGCGTGATTCGTGAGTGATGTACGCCTTGATTGTGATATATTAGACCAAGTTTGCCAGTCTCACTGATTCATGCCGATAAAGAAAAATCAACATTCAATCAAATCCGCTGCCCAAAATTCTCTGATCAGAGCAAAAAATGAAAATTAGAAAATCGACGAATGAATAAAGGTATCACGTAGTGCAACATTATCAATTTCCCAACACACTTTCCACACATTTCAAATTTACATCATCGTTAATCTTGATGAACAAGTATTCTCATTCTTGTCTCCATTGTTCAATTACATGCTGATGAAGTAATTACTTTAAATGGAAAAGCAGATACTCACTTCTTGTCGTGATAAGTCGAACACGTGTATCGGGTTTGGTTGACTTGTCAAAAAAATTGGACCGCCTCGAGTAACCAACTGGTCGAAAAAATGGGTAGGCTTGTACCGTTCCAACTCCTGTAGACTCTAGTTTCGAGGTTCCAAACAAACTTGTAACTGGTATCACAGTAGAAGAAACTGGGACCATTTCTACAAACAATGATTCACATTCAACAGCAAACAAGTTGCTTTCATTTCCTCTTATCATACACTTTTTAATGATTTTCATGAAACGAATAATGTTGATGCATACCCAATGATCCTTGATGACGTCCCACATTGTCGATATAAATTTCCTCAATACCGGATGTGGTATGGAACCCGAATGCAATAAATTGGAAAATGAGACAAAGTGCTGCACTCATTGTTTGCAAGGAAGGAAATTTT